>MBPM02000326.1:0-27330 GCA_001695595.3 Plasmopara viticola | reverse complement strand
CCGATTTGACGCGTGGTCTTCAGATACCGTACTACTCGAATTGCTGCGCTCCAATGTTGTAGTCCTGGGTTCTCCAGAAAACGTGATAGCTGCGTCACCACGTAAGCAATATCAGGCCGAGTGCATGTCGTTATGTACAGCAAGCATCCAATCAAAGAGCGATAAGGCTTTGATCGCATTGTCGACCGTCCCTCTTCCGTTGTGGGTGACTGCTTTGACGACAGCTTTAATCCTGATACGCAAGGGTTTTCAACACTTTTGGCATCTTGTTGACCGAATCGCTTGACCACGTCATCGATGTAGCGAGTCTGTCTGATCATCAATATTCCAGCTGACCTGTCGTGATCAATTTCCATACCCAAAATAAATTCCGCCTGACCAAGCTCCTTCATCTTGAAAGCATTCTTGAATACTCCCTTTACTTGATTCAATTCTTTGCTGCTTCTTGCTGCGATAATCATGTCATCCACATATAGTCCAACGTAAGCAAAACCTTCTTTAGTTCTCTTGACATAAACACATTGATCTGCTCCGCAACTTTTAAAGCCATTCCTGACGAAGACACGATGTATTGTCTTGTTCCAGGCACTCCCTGCTTGCTTAAGCCCGTAAATAGCCTTGTTTAGTTGACATATGTTCTTGAGCATTGTCGACACCAAGCGGAACTTCCATAACAACGTTGTCCGTCAACACGCTATTAAGAAAAGCCGTGTCGACGTCCAGCTGTTTCATTTGATAGCCACATTCAACACATACCGCGAGAATTATTCGGATCGAATTCATGTTGGCAACCGGGGAATATGTCTCGAAAAAGTCAACGCCATACTTCTGCTTGAAATCTTTCGCGACTAGCTAGTCGTGCCTTGTATCGCACGATAGCGCCATTCTGATCACGCTTTTTGGCAAATACCCATCGTGATCCAATTGCGCGTCCAATTTTCCCTCGTGGCTGCAATGTCCACGTTTTATTCTCTTCGTGAGAGCGAAGCTCAGCATCCATTGCTTCACGCCATTTCATTGCATCGTCGCTTGCCATTGCTTGAGTATAAGTAGTCGGTGAGTCCAAATCATCGTCAATATTCACAGCGTAGGCAAGAAAGGCTTCCGCAATTAGTCCATCTTCGTCAATCCTAGCACGCTTTGGAGTCGTTGGGCCCTCACTGCCTTCTGTTGACTTTCCACCATCGGAATCGTTTCTTAGAATTAGCACTGGCTCACGTCTTACTCGTGTTCGCTCCAATTCAGGCCGAAACACCAAACGATCTACTTGTTGCACTTGGGAAGGTTGATGATACTCCGTTAGCTCAAGCCCGATTCGTACAGGGCTCTCAGAAGGCATTAGCCGCTGTACAACGGCGCTTGGCGTACGATTTACATCCTCCATATTGACATCCTCGACTGTCTCTTCGACAGCTCCCATGGGATCGTCCGGAACTGACTGTCGATCCACTTGATGCTGAACATTGACTTCATCACCATCCTTAACTACTTGAACAATTGTTTCCGGCTTGTGCTCTTGCGTGCCGTAGATGCTGCCCACCTCACGCTCATCCAACTTTACAGAGCGGGTCACTTTAATCTTGGCATTCTCCAAGTCAAACACGCGATAGCCCTTGACATTCTCTGCATAGCCAAGAAACATACACTTGAAGCTCTTGGGTTCCGGTTTGGTCCGTTTCACATCGTCAATATGAGCGTAGCCTTGCGAACCGAATACGCGCAGATGATTCATTCGAGGCTTCATTTTGAAAACTAGCTCATACGGCGTTATGTCAGGATGGACCGTATTGCTGGAGCGATTAATTGAATAAACCGCTGTATTTACCGCTTCCGCCCACCATTCCGTAGATACGCTCTTGTGGTGTAACATGCTGCGGGCTTTCTCCATAATTGTCCTGTTCATACGCTCCGCTACTCCGTTCTGCTGCGGGCTGTATGGGACGGAGCGCTGGTGTACAATGCCGTTCTCTTGACATATTCCTGCCATTTTCTTGTTTACGAACTCGGTTCCGTTGTCGGATCGCAATCATCTTAGTCGTGCACCTCACTGGTTTTCGTATAATGTCAGAAACTCCTTGAACTTGCCAGCCACTTCACTCTTGCTCTTGATCAGAAAAAATGCAACATATCGTGAAAAGTCATCCACAAACGTGAGAATGTATCTGGCACCACCCTTCGAGATAGTTCGCATTGGCCCCATGACATCTGTGTGAACGCGCTCCAACACACGTGTCGTCTTTGTCATTGAACGAGACGGAAACACCGTGATCGTCTGCTTGCCCCTCAAACACCCGGCACACAATATTTCCACACTTTGCTTGATAATTGGGATACCATTACTTAATCGCTGTGTCCTGATCAGCGCATCCTTGCTGGGGTGCTCCATGCGTGCATACCAAAGCTCCCACCGATTGTCAGCCCCGGTATATTCAACGAAATATGCTTCTTCTTGCTCACAGTCAAAAAAATACGACTTTCCAGCTTTTGTGCCCGACGCAATTGCTTGCTTCTTGTTCCAAATGACACATGACGAACGCGAGAATTCCACACTCATGCCACGCTCTGCCAGCTTGCCAACTGACAGCAACCTTCTGTCGAGTCCGGGAATGTGCAGAACTTCAAACATGCGAATCCTCATTCCATTCAAACCAGTCAATTTTACCGTGCCGGCTCCTTTGACAAGCAACTTCTTCCCATCTGCAATCGTAACTTCGATGCTAGCTTCTAGGCCCTTGTAATCAAACAAGTCCTTTCTGTGTGGGGTCATGTGGGAAGTTGCTCCACTGTCAATCAGCCATCCTGATGACTTCCCTTCACCAACAGCGAACACCGTGTCGTCGCTGTTGAATCTTTTACCGGCCGGGCAGTTTCGCTTCATGTGTCCAAACTGGTCACAGTTGAAGCACTTGCCCTTGAATCCGCCGTTATTGCGTGGAGGACCACCCTTTCGCCCATTGTCCCGTCCACCTTTGAATCTTCTAGCATTTTCATTTCCATTTACGCGAAACGCTTTCTCTGTAGCTTCTTTCCTCTGCAGGCTTCTCCTTGACTTCTATCACCGAAATGTCCCTTGAATTTTCCACAGTCGACGAAATCAAGTCGTACTCCGACGGTAGACTGCTGAGAAGTACCACCAGCTGGCGTGACTCATCAATTTGCTCTCCCGTAGTCTGTAGTCCCACTACTAGCTCGTCAAAAGGGTCCAGATGCTCTGCCATGCTTGTTCCACTTTCCATCTTGAACTCATGTAGTCGACGAGTCATCACAACACGATTGTGAAGAGTCGAGCGATTGTAGAAATCGCGGAGGGTTCCCCACGCCTCCATAGCACGCGTAGCCGCCCGAATCTTGGTCTGGTGCTGGATCTCAACCCCTTGAGCAATGATGCCTAGCGCCTTGGCATCATTAACCAGCCACACCTCCGTGACGTCCTTCTCTTCCTTGACGGCCATGATGTGTCCCAGGAGACCCTTCCGTGCCAGGGTCATCCTCATGTTAAACTCCCAGTGGTAATAGTTACACCTTCCTAGGAGGACTTCGGTGCGCTTGTTCATATTGGGCGAGAACGTTGCTTGAGCTTGTTGCGGCTGTTAACCTGTTGAGAAGAAAGTAAAAACCGAAGTGAACATATTTATCTTGACCAATGAACGGCTACCATATGTAATTACTAACTGTAACGTACTTGTAAATACTGTGAAGCCATTCTCCTGTTCAACATGCATTCAGCGGTGTAATTTTAACAAATAAGCATAGATCAACAACTACGACAAAAGACCTTCGAATTGAACTTTATTCTTAAAAGCGGAAACGACAGCATCAGAAACAGCGTGGTGTCATATTCAGTAGTAGATGAATTCCGAGCATCAAATAATTGAGTGAGGGTACGATATTGTAAGTCGGATACGTCGACCCAGATCTACCACCAGCCTCCATCCCAGCCTCCACCCCAGCCTCCACCCCAGCCACCATCTAAGCCTCCGCCCCAGCCACCACCCCATCCGAGTCCACCCCAAGGCCCTCCCCAGCCACAGAATTCCTTCCTATTACCTTCTGGACCCTTACCTGCAGCAGGTGCTGCCTCTGTAGGCATAGCTGCTGACCGCAGTGCATTTTGGTCAGCAGTGGCAAAGTTTGCAACAGCGATTGCAGCAGCGACGGCGAAAGCAGTAAACTTCATGGTCTTATCGAGGAGTAGACAACCAAGCAAAGTTGATTTCAAAGTCTCGAAGCAAGTTGCGTTGTGATTAAAATGTATGCCGTGTCTCCTCTTCGAGCGGTAAATCCTGTCATTTTCTTGGATTTTTACCAGCATCCAAATCCATCGCGAATTTGATGTCACCTCAGTAGCTGAAAATTACACTTTCTTGTCACTTGTGATGTGTTTGTATCTGACGGATTACGTTCATTAAAGCCACTATGTAAAACCTAAGATTTAATGAACAATGAGCAAAACAATGGAATTTTTGCGTCCTACCATATAAAGTTGCGATCCTGACCAGTAGCTATCCATCTAAATATGATTGATTCTGGAAATTGAGCTTATAAGCAAACTCTACTTTCAAAACACTATGACGGGTGATGCCGTTGTCTTACTCAGTGCCTGTACTTCGATATCTTTTGGCTTAATTAAAAATTTGATTCTTTCAAGTATAGGATGCTCAAGTCCACTGCGTTTAAAATCTCAAAGACTCATATCGCAGCTAGATTTTCTGTGATATAAAGCCGTTCAGAAAGACAAACCTTAATCAGAATACATCGACGTTTTGATGTTAGCATGCTTTTGTGTGTCAGTTGTAACGGCCTCTAATTGGGTGTCCCACAGTATGTGCCAACTTGACATATAAGAGAAATAGTCACATTCTAGAATATCGAGACAGAAGAACACGTGGCTACAAGTGAGTTAGAGCCTATACTTTGCCTTATTCCTATGAATTTACTTTCCATTCTGCTCTGCGACAACCAAATTGTTATAGGTTATGAGCCCAATAACGAACCCGAACGAGATCCTCAGCGACGACAATTACTTCCTGTGGGAGTTTAATGCCCGCATGGCATTGGCCAGAAAGGACCTCCTCGATCATCTCGAGGTGAAGCCAGAAGACGCAGTGAACGCCCCCGCTCAAAGGAAAGCCGCCGATGTGAAGGCGCTGGCTGTGGTGTTGAAGCTGTTATGTCCAACGTACCAGATGATGGTAAGAGAAGCCAATTCTGCATGGGAAGCATGACAGATTCTGCGTGCATTTTTCATGAAGCAGAGTCTGCACAACCGTGTGCAGCTGCGCAAGCAACTCCACGAGTTCGCGATGACCAGTAGTGGGAGTCTCATGGAGCATCTGGTGCAGTTCGATGAATTGTGTGCGAAGTTGGCTGCGGTTGGTGACGCTCTGCCTGAAGAGGAGAAGCTGGTGATCCTCCTTGGTAGTGTGCCAAGTGAGTACGACGCGATGGTGCGGCTCATCGAAGCGCGCGACCGTGTGACACTTCTGGATGCGAAAGAGATGCTCCGACGCGAATATGAGATGATTCAAAAACGCGAGTTGAAGGAGCAAGCATTCAAGGCGACGGTGAGTGATAATGGTGGAGGGTTCCAGAATGGGCGTGGAGGCCGACGTGGACGAAATGCCAAGGGACACGGACTCAAAGGGCATAATGGTGGTGACAAGAAAGAGTTCAAGGGCCGTTGCTATGAATGCCACGAAGCTGGCCACAAGAAGCAAGATTGACCAAGGCTGAAGGGCAATGCCGGTGGTTAGGAGTTCGCGTTCTCCGCTATGACCGCTGGTGGTGAGCGATCGTTCACCTGGCTCCTTGATAGTGGAGCCAGCTCGCACATGACTACGGATCGAAATGATTTTTCGGAGTACCGCCCGCTTACAGAATCAATTGAGATCATGGTTGAAAATAGCCAGTGGGTTGCCGCCATAGGTATGGGTACCGTGCGAGTTAACTTTACCGGAGGCGTGGCGGTGAAGTTGACGGATGTTCTCCATGTTCAGAAATTGGACCGAAAGCTACTGTCGGCTCCTGCACTCATGTCCAAGAATCTCGCTGTGCAGTTCGATAAGACCGGTGCCTCCATCTCGCAGAATGGCCGTGTTATTGCTCGAGTCCCTCGGATTGGGAAACTGTACGCGTGCGAACTAAAGTACAGAACGGAAGGCAACGCGTATACGGCATTTGATGGTGAGTCAAGTGATAAAGCCTACGAAGTCATTCACGCGCGCCTGGGGCACGTCTCCGATACCAAGCTAAAGCTAATTGCTCGCGCGTGCGATGGTGTCCCCCCTATGGCTTTGTTTATATCGGATGGTGGTGTTTGCAGTGGCTGTGCGCAAGGAAAAATGACCACGAGCTCGTACGCGCACCAATCGGGTAGCGAGATAAAGACAGGTCGCCCGTTCGAGATTGTGCACACGGATGTGATGGGGCCAATTAAACCAAAGTAAAAGGGTGGTGCGGAATACGTCGTGGTCTTCGTGGACGACTGCAGCCGAGTAGTGTTCGTCAACCTTATCAAGCAGAAGTCTCAAGTGTTCGATTGCTTCAAGGCATTTTGCACTCAGGTTAAGGTGCAACACGGCTGCAAGGTGATGTGTGTTCGTAGTGACAACGGTGGTGAATATGTGAGCAAGCGCTTCGGCAAGTTCTGTGCGTCCAAAGGGATCATTCACCAGACGAGTGCGCCATACAGCCCCCAGCAAAATGGGACCGCTGAGCGTATGAACCGGACACTAGCTGACATGGCCCGATCGATGCTACACTACATGCGAGTGGACCGTGTGTGGTGGGCTGAAGCGTTTCGGACTGCAGCTTACATTGTCAACCGTATCCCGAATACTGCGCGACCGGATCAGAGCCCCCTCAAAGTATTGACCGGAAAGCGCCAGTCACTCGAAGATTTTCGTGTATTTGGTGCTCGTGGCTACGTACATGTTGACAAGCCAAACGTAGGCAAACTTGATCCTCGAGCTCACCGTTGCCTCTTCCTTGGATACGCTGATGGTTCGAAAGCGTACCGTGTGTGGGACTACGACGACGAGCGCATCGTAATTTCGCGATCGGTACATCTGAATGAGCGACCATCAGACACGTTCCATGCCGTCAGTGATGACTCAAGTTGCTCTCCTTGGGTGGTTAGCATCAATGATCACGATTCCGTGATGTATATTCCGCCACCGCGACCAGTGAATGAGAACGACCATGGTACAACTGCGGATGTCGACGTTGCCGCCGACGTTGAAATGGAAGAAGTGCCCCCTACTGATGCTCAAGTCTCACCCGTTCCTACTGATGCTTTGGACAGGGGGAGTAACAGCTAGATGCAAGTTGTCCAGCGCATCAGGCCTGCTACTGCTACCGAAGATCAGCAGATGCAGCTCGCTCAGCGTCCTGATTGCGATATCGTCCCGCACTCACAACATCCAATTCGATCAATCGATCACCCCGCCACCGTCCAGCATCTCAACCCGAGCCTTGATCTCGTCCGTGCTGCCGGATGTGATCCGTGCACACCGTCAGCAGTAATTCCTCATGGTGAAGGTGTTGGCGTCGGCGTCGATGCATCAGAGAATCGCATAGTGTTCAGTGGTGGTTCCATTCGCCCTCGGTCGATCACGTATGAACAACCGCGTCTACTGACTGATGGAGATATGCCTTTGCATCTTGGTGGCGCTGAAAATGACGATGAGCCAGAACCAGAAAGCAAGCGACCACGCCTGGACGAGTACGAAATTGCGTTGGCGGTGTCTGAGCTGCCTACATAGTACTGGTCAGGACCGCAACTTTATATGGTAGGACGCAAAAATTCCATTGTTTTGCTCATTGATAATTAAATTTAGGTTTTACATAGTGGCGTTAATGACGGAATCCGTCAGATACAAACACATCACAAATGACAAGAAAGTGTAATTTTCAGCTACTGAGGTGCCATCAAATTCGCGATGGATTTGGATGCTGGTAAAAATTCAAGAAAATGACAGGATTTACCGCTCGAAGAGGAGACACGGCATACATATTCATCACAACGCAACTGCTTTGAGACTTTGAATCAACTTTGCTTGGTTGTCTACTCCTCGATACGACCATGAAGTTTACTGCTTTCGCCGTCGCTGCTGCAATTGCCGTTGCAAACTATGCCGCTGCTGACCAAAATGCACTGCGGTCAGCAGCTATGCCTACAGAGGCAGCACCTGCTGCAGGTAAGGGTCCAGAAGGTAATAAGAAGGAATTCTGGGGCTGGGGAGGGCCTTGGGGTGGACTCGGATGGGGTGGTGGCTGGGGCGGAGGCTTAGGTGGTGGCTGGGGTGGAGGCTGGGGTGGAGGCTGGTGGTAGATCTGGGTCGACGTATCCGACTTACAATATCGTACCCTCACTCAATTATTTGATGCTCGGAATTCATCTACTACTAATATGACACCACGCTGCTTCTGATGCTGTCGTTTCCGTTTTAAAGAATAAATTGTCAATTCGAAGGTCTTTTGTCGTAGTTGTTGATCTATGCTTTTACGAGTTGTTGTTACTGCAGTTGGGATAGAATTATTGTTTTGCCCTGATTCCTTTCTCTGATTATATAGGTGTTTAGTGGTGAAAACAATTTAAGTAAATGAATTATCGAAGGTCATATCAACGAATACTGACCGTATAATTAAGTACAGGATATGACTTTTGACATGTCCCGACCGACATTCAAGACTTACTGACACAAAAAAGGAAGCTGATAGCAAAAAGTGGATGTATGATGATAAAGGTGTGTCTTTCTGGACAGCTTTTTCTCGCAGCACTTGTATGAGTTATTGAGAGTCTAAACGCAGTGGACTTGAGAATCCTATACTCAAAAGAATCTAACTTTTTATCAAGAAAAAAAGATCGAAGTACAGGCACTGAGTAAGACAACGGCATCACCCGTCATAGTGTTTTTGAAAGTAAAGTATGGTTATAAGCTCAATTTCCAGAATCAATCATATTTAGATGGATAAGTACTGGTCAGGACCGCAACTTTATATGGTAGGACGCAAAAATATCATTGTTTTGCTCATTGATCATTAAATTTTAGGTTTTACATAGTGGCGTTAATGAACGGAATCCGTCAGATACAAACACATCACAAATGACAAGAAAGTGTAATTTTCAGCTACTGAGGTGCCATCAAATTCGCGATGGATTTGGATGCTGGTAAAAATTCAAGAAAATGACAGGATTTACCGCTCGAAGAGGAGACACGGCATACATATTTATCACAACGCAACTTGCTTCGAGACTTTGAAATCAACTTTGCTTGGTTGTCTACTCCTCGATACGACCATGAAGTTTACTGCTTTCGCCGTCGCTGCTGCAATTGCCGTTGCAAACTATGCCGCTGCTGACCAAAATGCACTGCGGTCAGCAGCTATGCCTACAGAGGCAGCACCTGCTGCAGGTAAGGGTCCAGAAGGTAATAAGAAGGAATTCTGGGGCTGGGGAGGGCCTTGGGGTGGACTCGGATGGGGTGGTGGCTGGGGCGGAGGCTTAGGTGGTGGCTGGGGTGGAGGCTGGGGTGGAGGCTGGTGGTAGATCTGGGTCGACGTATCCGACTTACAATATCGTACCCTCACTCAATTATTTGATGCTCGGAATTCATCTACTACTAGATATGACACCACGCTGCTTCTGATGCTGTCGTTTCCGTTTTAAAGAATAAAGTTGTCAATTCGAAGGTCTTTTGTCGTAGTTGTTGATCTATGCTTTTTACGAGTTGTTGTTACTGCAGTTGGGATAGAATTATTGTTTTGCCCTGATTCCTTTCTCCTGATTATATAGGTGTTTAGTGGTGAAAACAATTTAAGTAAATGAATATCGAAGGTCATAACAACGAATACTGACCGTATAATTAAGTACAGGATATGACTTTTGACATGTCCCGACCGACATTCAAGACTTACTGACACAAAAAAGGAAGCTGATAGCAAAAAGTGGATGTATGATGATAAAGGTGTGTCTTTCTGGACAGCTTTTTCTCGCAGCACTTGTATGAGTTATTGAGAGTCTAAACGCAGTGGACTTGAGAATCCTATACTTAAAAGAATCTAACTTTTCATCAAGAAAAAGGAGATCGAAGTACAGGCACTGAGTAAGACAACGGCATCACCCGTCATAGTGTTTTTGAAAGTAAAGTATGGTTATAAGCTCAATTTCCAGAATCAATCATATTTAGATGGATAAGTACTGGTCAGGACCGCAACTTTATATGGCAGGACGCAAAAATATCATTGTTTTGCTCATTGATCATTAAATTTTAGGTTTTACATAGTGGCGTTAATGAACGGAATCCGTCAGATACAAACACATCACAAATGACAAGAAAGTGTAATTTTCAGCTACTGAGGTGCCATCAAATTCGCGATGGATTTGGATGCTGGTAAAAATTCAAGAAAATGACAGGATTTACCGCTCGAAGAGGAGACACGGCATACATATTCATCACAACGCAACTTGCTTCGAGACTTTGAAATCAACTTTGCTTGGTTGTCTACTCCTCGATACGACCATGAAGTTTACTGCTTTCGCCGTCGCTGCTGCAATTGCCGTTGCAAACTATGCCGCTGCTGACCAAAATGCACTGCGGTCAGCAGCTATGCCTACAGAGGCAGCACCTGCTGCAGGTAAGGGTCCAGAAGGTAATAAGAAGGAATTCTGGGGCTGGGGAGGGCCTTGGGGTGGACTCGGATGGGGTGGTGGCTGGGGCGGAGGCTTAGGTGGTGGCTGGGGTGGAGGCTGGGGTGGAGGCTGGTGGTAGATCTGGGTCGACGTATCCGACTTACAATATCGTACCCTCACTCAATTATTTGATGCTCGGATTTCATCTACTACTAGATATGACACCACGCTGCTGATGATGCTGTCGTTTCCGTTTTGAAATATAAAGTTTGTCAATTCGAAGGTCTTTTGTCGTAGTTGTTGATCTATGCATTTTACGAGTTTGTTGTTACTGCAGTTGGGATAGAATTATTGTTTTGCCCTGATTCCTTTCTCCTGATTATATAGGTGTTTAGTAGTGAAAACAATTTAAGTAAATGAAATATCGAAGGTCATAACAACGAATACTGACCGTATAATTAAGTACAGGATATGACTTTTGACATGTCCCGACCGACATTCAAGACTTACTGACACAAAAAAGGAAGCTGATAGCAAAAAGTGGATGTATGATGATAAAGGTGTGTCTTTCTGGACAGCTTTTTCTCGCAGCACTTGTATGAGTTATTGAGAGTCTAAACGCAGTGGACTTGAAAATCCTATACTTAAAAGAATCTAATTTTTCATCAAGAAAAAGGAGATCGAAGTACAGGCACTGAGTAAGACAACGGCATCACCCGTCATAGTGTTTTTGAAAGTAAAGTATGGTTATAAGCTCAATTTCCAGAATCAATCATATTTAGATGGATAAGTACTGGTCAGGACCGCAACTTTATATGGTAGGACGCAAAAATTCATTGTTTTGCTCATTGATCATTAAATTTTAGGTTTTACATAGTGGCGTTAATGAACGGAATCCGTCAGATACAAACACATCACAAATGACAAGAAAGTGTAATTTTCAGCTACTGAGGTGCCATCAAATTCGCGATGGATTTGGATGCTGGTAAAAATTCAAGAAAATGACAGGATTTACCGCTCGAAGAGGAGACACGGCATACATATTCATCACAACGCAACTTGCTTCGAGACTTTGAAATCAACTTTGCTTGGTTGTCTACTCCTCGATACGACCATGAAGTTTACTGCTTTCGCCGTCGCTGCTGCAATTGCCGTTGCAAACTATGCCGCTGCTGACCAAAATGCACTGCGGTCAGCAGCTATGCCTACAGAGGCAGCACCTGCTGCAGGTAAGGGTCCAGAAGGTAATAAGAAGGAATTCTGGGGCTGGGGAGGGCCTTGGGGTGGACTCGGATGGGGTGGTGGCTGGGGCGGAGGCTTAGGTGGTGGCTGGGGTGGAGGCTGGGGTGGAGGCTGGTGGTAGATCTGGGTCGACGTATCCGACTTACAATATCGTACCCTCACTCAATTATTTGATGCTCGGAATTCATCTACTACTAGATATGACACCACGCTGCTTCTGATGCTGTCGTTTCCGTTTTAAAGAATAAAGTTTGTCAATTCGAAGGTCTTTTGTCGTAGTTGTTGATCTATGCTTTTTACGAGTTTGTTGTTACTGCAGTTGGGATAGAATTATTGTTTTGCCCTGATTCCTTTCTCCTGATTATATAGGTGTTTAGTGGTGAAAACAATTTAAGTAAATGAAATATCGAAGGTCATATCAACGAATACTGACCGTATAATTAAGTACAGGATATGACTTTTGACATGTCCCGACCGACATTCAAGACTTACTGACACAAAAAAGGAAGCTGATAGCAAAAAGTGGATGTATGATGATAAAGGTGTGTCTTTCTGGACAGCTTTTTCTCGCAGCACTTGTATGAGTTATTGAGAGTCTAAACGCAGTGGACTTGAGAATCCTATACTCAAAAGAATCTAACTTTTTATCAAAAAAAAGATCGAAGTACAGGCACTGAGTAAGACAACGGCATCACCCGTCATAGTGTTTTTGAAAGTAAAGTATGGTTATAAGCTCAATTTCCAGAATCAATCATATTTAGATGGATAAGTACTGGTCAGGACCGCAACTTTATATGGTAGGACGCAAAAATTCATTGTTTTGCTCATTGATCATTAAATTTTAGGTTTTACATAGTGGCGTTAATGAACGGAATCCGTCAGATACAAACACATCACAAATGACAAGAAAGTGTAATTTTCAGCTACTGAGGTGCCATCAAATTCGCGATGGATTTGGATGCTGGTAAAAATTCAAGAAAATGACAGGATTTACCGCTCGAAGAGGAGACACGGCATACATATTCATCACAACGCAACTTGCTTCGAGACTTTGAAATCAACTTTGCTTGGTTGTCTACTCCTCGATACGACCATGAAGTTTACTGCTTTCGCCGTCGCTGCTGCAATTGCCGTTGCAAACTATGCCGCTGCTGACCAAAATGCACTGCGGTCAGCAGCTATGCCTACAGAGGCAGCACCTGCTGCAGGTAAGGGTCCAGAAGGTAATAAGAAGGAATTCTGGGGCTGGGGAGGGCCTTGGGGTGGACTCGGATGGGGTGGTGGCTGGGGCGGAGGCTTAGGTGGTGGCTGGGGTGGAGGCTGGGGTGGAGGCTGGTGGTAGATCTGGGTCGACGTATCCGACTTACAATATCGTACCCTCACTCAATTATTTGATGCTCGGAATTCATCTACTACTAGATATGACACCACGCTGCTTCTGATGCTGTCGTTTCCGTTTTAAAGAATAAATTGTCAATTCGAAGGTCTTTTGTCGTAGTTGTTGATCTATGCTTTTACGAGTCTGTTGT
Source organism: Plasmopara viticola (assembly GCA_001695595.3). Lineage (NCBI taxonomy): Eukaryota > Oomycota > Peronosporomycetes > Peronosporales > Peronosporaceae > Plasmopara > Plasmopara viticola. Next base: position 13,926 of record MBPM02000326.1, on the reverse strand, counting down.
TACTGCAGTTGGGATAGAATTATTGTTTTGCCCTGATTCCTTTCTCCTGATTATATAGGTGTTTAGTGGTGAAAACAATTTAAGTAAATGAAATATCGAAGGTCATATCAACGAATACTGACCGTATAATTAAGTACAGGATATGACTTTTGACATGTCCCGACCGACATTCAAGACTTACTGACACAAAAAAGGAAGCTGATAGCAAAAAGTGGATGTATGATGATAAAGGTGTGTCTTTCTGGACAGCTTTTTCTCGCAGCACTTGTATGAGTTATTGAGAGTCTAAACGCAGTGGACTTGAGAATCCTATACTTAAAAGAATCTAACTTTTCATCAAGAAAAAGGAGATCGAAGTACAGGCACTGAGTAAGACAACGGCATCACCCGTCATAGTGTTTTTGAAAGTAAAGTATGGTTATAAGCTCAATTTCCAGAATCAATCATATTTAGATGGATAAGTACTGGTCAGGACCGCAACTTTATATGGTAGGACGCAAAAATTCATTGTTTTGCACATTGATCATTAAATTTTAGGTTTTACATAGTGGCGTTAATGAACGGAATCCGTCAGATACAAACACATCACAAATGACAAGAAAGTGTAATTTTCAGCTACTGAGGTGCCATCAAATTCGCGATGGATTTGGATGCTGGTAAAAATTCAAGAAAATGACAGGATTTACCGCTCGAAGAGGAGACACGGCATACATATTCATCACAACGCAACTTGCTTCGAGACTTTGAAATCAACTTTGCTTGGTTGTCTACTCCTCGATACGACCATGAAGTTTACTGCTTTCGCCGTCGCTGCTGCAATTGCCGTTGCAAACTATGCCGCTGCTGACAAAATGCACTGCGGTCAGCAGCTATGCCTACAGAGGCAGCACCTGCTGCAGGTAAGGGTCCAGAAGGTAATAAGAAGGAATTCTGGGGCTGGGGAGGGCCTTGGGGTGGACTCGGATGGGGTGGTGGCTGGGGCGGAGGCTTAGGTGGTGGCTGGGGTGGAGGCTGGTGGTAGATCTGGGTCGACGTATCCGACTTACAATATCGTACCCTCACTCAATTATTTGATGCTCGGATTCTTCTACTACTAGATATGACACCACGCTGCTTCTGATGCTGTCGTTTCCGTTTTAAAGAATAAAAGTTTAGTCAATTCGAAGGTCTTTTGTCGTAGTTGTTGATCTATGCTTTTACGAGTCTGTTGTTACTGCAGTTGGGATAGAATTATTGTTTTGCCCTGATTCCTTTCTCCTGATTATATAGGTGTTTAGTGGTGAAAACAATTTAAGTAAATGAATATCGAAGGTCATATCAACGAATACTGACCGTATAATTAAGTACAGGATATGACTTTTGACATGTCCCGACCGACATTCAAGACTTACTGACACAAAAAAGGAAGCTGATAGCAAAAAGTGGATGTATGATGATAAAGGTGTGTCTTTCTGGACAGCTTTTTCTCGCAGCACTTGTATGAGTTATTGAGAGTCTAAACGCAGTGGACTTGAGAATCCTATACTTAAAAGAATCTAACTTTTCATCAAGAAAAAGGAGATCGAAGTACAGGCACTGAGTAAGACAACGGCATCACCCGTCATAGTGTTTTTGAAAGTAAAGTATGGTTATAAGCTCAATTTCCAGAATCAATCATATTTAGATGGATAAGTACTGGTCAGGACCGCAACTTTATATGGTAGGACGCAAAAATATCATTGTTTTGCTCATTGATCATTAAATTTTAGGTTTTACATAGTGGCGTTAATGAACGAATCCGTCAGATACAAACACATCACAAATGACAAGAAAGTGTAATTTTCAGCTACTGAGGTGCCATCAAATTCGCGATGGATTTGGATGCTGGTAAAAATTCAAGAAAATGACAGGATTTACCGCTCGAAGAGGAGACACGGCATACATATTCATCACAACGCAACTTGCTTCGAGACTTTGAAATCAACTTTGCTTGGTTGTCTACTCCTCGATACGACCATGAAGTTTACTGCTTTCGCCGTCGCTGCTGCAATTGCCGTTGCAAACTATGCCGCTGCTGACCAAAATGCACTGCGGTCAGCAGCTATGCCTACAGAGGCAGCACCTGCTGCAGGTAAGGGTCCAGAAGGTAATAAGAAGGAATTCTGGGGCTGGGGAGGGCCTTGGGGTGGACTCGGATGGGGTGGTGGCTGGCGGAGGCTTAGGTGGTGGCTGGGTGGAGGCTGGGGTGGAGGCTGGTGGTAGATCTGGGTCGACGTATCCGACTTACAATATCGTACCCTTACTCAATTATTTGATGCTCGGAATTCTTCTACTACTAGATATGACACCACGCTGCTTCTGATGCTGTCGTTTCCGTTTTAAAGAATAAAATTAGTCAATTCGAAGGTCTTTTGTCGTAGTTGTTGATCTATGCTTTTTACGAGTCTGTTGTTACTGCAGTTGGGATAGAATTATTGTTTTGCCCTGATTCCTTTCACCTGATTATATAGGTGTTTAGTGGTGAAAACAATTTAAGTAAATGAAATATCGAAGGTCATATCAACGAATACTGACCGTATAATTAAGTACAGGATATGACTTTTGACATGTCCCGACCGACATTCAAGACTTACTGACACAAAAAAGGAAGCTGATAGCAAAAAGTGGATGTATGATGATAAAGGTGTGTCTTTCTGGACAGCTTTTTCTCGCAGCACTTGTATGAGTTATTGAGAGTCTAAACGCAGTGGACTTGAGAATCCTATACTCAAAAGAATCTAACTTTTTATCAAGAAAAAAAAGATCGAAGTACAGGCACTGAGTAAGACAACGGCATCACCCGTCATAGTGTTTTTGAAAGTAAAATATGGTTATAAGCTCAATTTCCAGAATCAATCATATTTAGATGGATAAGTACTGGTCAGGACCGCAACTTTATATGGTAGGACGCAAAAATATCATTGTTTTGCTCATTGATCATTAAATTTTAGGTTTTACATAGTGGCGTTAATGAACGGAATCCGTCAGATACAAACACATCACAAATGACAAGAAAGTGTAATTTTCAGCTACTGAGGTGCCATCAAATTCGCGATGGATTTGGATGCTGGTAAAAATTCAAGAAAATGACAGGATTTACCGCTCGAAGAGGAGACACGGCATACATATTCATCACAACGCAACTTGCTTCGAGACTTTGAAATCAACTTTGCTTGGTTGTCTACTCCTCGATACGACCATGAAGTTTACTGCTTTCGCCGTCGCTGCTGCAATTGCCGTTGCAAACTATGCCGCTGCTGAACAAATGCACTGCGGTCAGCAGCTATGCCTACAGAGGCAGCACCTGCTGCAGGTAAGGGTCCAGAAGGTAATAAGAAGGAATTCTGGGGCTGGGGAGGGCCTTGGGGTGGACTCGGATGGGGTGGTGGCTGGGGCGGAGGCTTAGGTGGTGCATGAAGTTTACTGCTTTCGCCGTCGCTGCTGCAATTGCCGTTGCAAACTATGCCGCTGCTGACCAAAATGCACTGCGGTCAGCAGCTATGCCTACAGAGGCAGCACCTGCTGCAGGTAAGGGTCCAGAAGGTAATAAGAAGGAATTCTGGGGCTGGGGAGGGCCTTGGGGGACTCGGATGGGGTTGTGGCTGGGGCGGAGGCTTAGGTGGTGGCTGGGTGGAGGCTGGGGTGGAGGCTGGTGGTAGATCTGGGTCGACGTATCCGACTTACAATATCGTACCCTCACTCAATTATTTGATGCTCGGATTTCATCTACTGCTAGATATGACACCACGCTGCTTCTGATGCTGTCGTTTCCGTTTTAAAGAATAAAGTTTGTCAATTCGAAGGTCTTTTGTCGTAGTTGTTGATCTATGCTTTTTACGAGTCTGTTGTTACTGCAGTTGGGATAGATTTATTGTTTTGCCCTGATTCCTTTCTTCTGATTATATAGGTGTTTAGTAGTGAAAACAATTTAAGTAAATGAAATATCGAAGGTCATATCAACGAATACTGACCGTATAATTAAGTAAAGGATATGACTTTTGACATGTCCCGACCGACATTCAAGACTTACTGACACAAAAAGGAAGCTGATAGCAAAAAGTGGATGTATGATGATAAAGGTGTGTCTTTCTGGACAGCTTTTTCTCGCAGCACTTGTATGAGTTATTGAGAGTCTAAACGCAGTGGACTTGAGAATCCTATACTCAAAAGAATCTAACTTTTTATCAAGAAAAAAAAGATCGAAGTACAGGCACTGAGTAAGACAACGGCATCACCCGTCATAGTGTTTTTGAAAGTAAAGTATGGTTATAAGCTCAATTTCCAGAATCAATCATATTTAGATGGATAAGTACTGGTCAGGACCGCAACTTTATATGGTAGGACGCAAAAATTCCATTGTTTTGCTCATTGATCATTAAATTTTAGGTTTTACATAGTGGCTTTAATGAACGTAATCCGTCAGATACAAACACATCACAAATGACAAGAAAGTGTAATTTTCAGCTACTGAGGTGCCATCAAATTCGCGATGGATTTGGATGCTGGTAAAAATTCAAGAAAATGACAGGATTTACCGCTCGAAGAGGAGACACGGCATACATATTCATCACAACGCAACTTGCTTCGAGACTTTGAAATCAACTTTGCTTGGTTGTCTACTCCTCGATACGACCATGAAGTTTACTGCTTTCGCCGTCGCTGCTGCAATTGCCGTTGCAAACTATGCCGCTGCTGACCAAAATGCACTGCGGTCAGCAGCTATGTCTACAGAGGCAGCACCTGCTGCAGGTAAGGGTCCAGAAGGTAATAAGAAGGAATTCTGGGGCTGGGGAGGGCCTTGGGGTGGACTCGGATGGGGTGGTGGCTGGGGCGGAGGCTTAGGTGGTGGCTGGTGGGGATGGGGTGGAGGCTGGTGGTAGATCTGGGTCGACGTATCCGACTTACAATATCGTACCCTCACTCAATTATTTGATGCTCGGAATTCATCTACTACTAGATATGACACCACGCTGCTGCTGATGCTGTCGTTTCCGTTTTAAAGAATAAAGTTTGTCAATTCGAAGGTCTTTTGTCGTAGTTGTTGATCTATGCATTTTACGAGTTTGTTGTTACTGCAGTTGGGATAGAATTATTGTTTTGCCCTGATTCCTTTCTCCTGATTATATAGGTGTTTAGTAGTGAAAACAATTTAAGTAAATGAAATATCGAAGGTCATAACAACGAATACTGACCGTATAATTAAGTACAGGATATGACTTTTGACATGTCCCGACCGACATTCAAGACTTACTGACACAAAAAAAGGAAGCTGATAGCAAAAAGTGGATGTATGATGATAAAGGTGTGTCTTTCTGGACAGCTTTTTCTCGCAGCACTTGTATGAGTTATTGAGAGTCTAAACGCAGTGGACTTGAAAATCCTATACTTAAAAGAATCTAATTTTTCATCAAGAAAAAGGAGATCGAAGTACAGGCACTGAGTAAGACAACGGCATCACCCGTCATAGTGTTTTTGAAAGTAAAGTATGGTTATAAGCTCAATTTCCAGAATCAATCATATTTAGATGGATAAGTACTGGTCAGGACTGCAACTTTATATGGTAGGACGCAAAAATTCCATTGTTTTGCTCATTGATCATTAAATTTTAGGTTTTACATAGTGGCTTTAATGAACGTAATCCGTCAGATACAAACACATCACAAATGACAAGAAAGTGTAATTTTCAGCTACTGAGGTGCCATCAAATTCGCGATGGATTTGGATGCTGGTCAAAATTCAAGAAAATGACAGGATTTAACGCTCGAAGAGGAGACACGGCATACATATTCATCACAACGCAACTTGCTTCGAGACTTTGAAATCAACTTTGCTTGGTTGTCTACTCCTCGATACGACCATGAAGTTTACTGCTTTCGCCGTCGCTGCTGCAATTGCCGTTGCAAACTATGCCGCTGCTGACCAAAATGCACTGCGGTCAGCAGCTATGTCTACAGAGGCAGCACCTGCTGCAGGTAAGGGTCCAGAAGGTAATAAGAAGGAATTCTGGGGCTGGGGAGGGCCTTGGGGTGGACTCGGATGGGGTGGTGGCTGGGGCGGAGGCTTAGGTGGTGGCTGGGGTGGAGGATGGGGTGGAGGCTGGTGGTAGATCTGGGTCGACGTATCCGACTTACAATATCGTACCCTCACTCAATTATTTGATGCTCGGAATTCATCTACTACTAGATATGACACCACGCTGCTGCTGATGCTGTCGTTTCCGTTTTAAAGAATAAAGTTTGTCAATTCGAAGGTCTTTTGTCGTAGTTGTTGATCTATGCTTATTGCGAGTTTGTTGTTACTGCAGTTGGAATAGACTTATTGTTTTGCTTTAATTTCTTTCTCATGATCATGTAGGTGTTTAGTCGGTCAGTATTTGTTGATATGACCTTCGATATTTCATTTACTTAAATTGTTTTCACCACTAAACACCTATATAATCAGGAGAAAGAAATCAGGGCAAAACAATAATTCTATCCCAACTGCAGTAACAACAGACTCGTAAAAAGCATAGATCAACAACTACGACAAAAGACCTTCGAGTTGACAAACTTTATTCTATAAAACGGAAACGACAGCATCAGCAGCAGCGTGGTGTCATATTTAGTAGAAGATGAATTCCGAGCATCAAATAATTGAGTGAGGGTACGATATTGTAAGTCGGATACGTCGACCCAGATCTACCACCAGCCTCCACCCCACATTCAAGACTTACTGACACAAAAAAGGAAGCTGATAGCAAAAAGTGGATGTATGATGATAAAGGTGTGTCTTTCTGGACAGCTTTTTCTCACAGCACTTGTATGAGTTATTGAGAGTCTAAACGCAGTGGACTTGAGAATCCTATACTTAAAAGAATCTAACTTTTCATCAAGAAAAAGGAGATCGAAGTACAGGCACTGAGTAAGACAACGGCATCACCCGTCATAGTGTTTTTGAAAGTAAAGTATGGTTATAAGCTCAATTTCCAGAATCAATCATATTTAGATGGATAAGTACTGGTCAGGACCGCAACTTTATATGGTAGGACGCAAAAATTCCATTGTTTTGCTCATTGATCATTAAATTTTAGGTTTTACATAGTGGCTTTAATGAACGTAATCCGTCAGATACAAACACATCACAAATGACAAAAAAGTGTAATTTTCAGCTACTGAGGTGCCATCAAATTCGCGATGGATTTGGATGCTGGTAAAAATTCAAGAAAATGACAGGATTTACCGCTCGAAGAGGAGACACGGCATACATATTCATCACAACGCAACTTGCTTCGAGACTTTGAAATCAACTTTGCTTGGTTGTCTACTCCTCGATACGACCATGAAGTTTACTGCTTTCGCCGTCGCTGCTGCAATTGCCGTTGCAAACTATGCCGCTGCTGACCAAAATGCACTGCGGTCAGCAGCTATGCCTACAGAGGCAGCACCTGCTGCAGGTAAGGGTCCAGAAGGTAATAAGAAGGAATTCTGGGGCTGGGAGGGCCTTGGGTGGACTCGGATGGGTGGTGGCTGGGGCGGAGGCTTAGGTGGTGGCTGGGGTGGAGGCTGGGGTGGAGGCTGGTGGTAGATCTGGGTCGACGTATCCGACTTACAATATCGTACCCTCACTCAATTATTTGATGCTCGGATTTCATCTACTACTAGATATGACACCACGCTGCTGATGATGCTGTCGTTTCCGTTTTAAAGAATAAAGTTGTCAATTCGAAGGTCTTTTGTCGTAGTTGTTGATCTATGCATTTTGCGAGTTTGTTGTTACTGCAGTTGGAATAGACTTATTGTTTTGCTTTAATTTCTTTCTCATGATCATGTAGGTGTTTAGTGGTGAAAACAATTTAAGTGAATGAATTATCGAAGGTCATATCAACGAATACTGACCGTATAATTAAGTACAGGATATGACTTTTGACACGTCCCGACCGACATTCAAGACTTACTAACAGAAAAAAGGAAGCTGATAGCAAAAAGTGGATGTATGATGATAAAGGTGTGTCTTTCTGGACAGCTTTTTCTCGCAGCACTTGTATGAGTTATTGAGAGTCTAAACGCAGTGGACTTGAAATCCTATACTCAAAAGAATCTAACTTTTCATCAAGAAAAAGGAGATCGAAGTACAGGCACTGAGTAAGACAACGGCATCACCCGTCATAGTGTTTTTGAAAGTAAAGTATGGTTATAAGCTCAATTTCCAGAATCAATCATATTTAGATGGATAGCTACTGGTCAGGACCGCAACTTTATATGGTAGGACGCAAGAATTCCATTGTTTTGCTCATTGATCATTAAATTTTCGGTTTTACATGGTGGCTTTAATGAACGGAATCCGTCAGATACAAACACATCACAAATGACAAGAAAGTGTAATTTTCAGCTACTGAGGTGCCATCAAATTCGCGATGGATTTGGATGCTGGTAAAAATTCAAGAAAATGACAGGATTTACCGCTCGAAGAGGAGACACGGCATACATATTCATCACAACGCAACTTGCTTCGAGACTTTGAAATCAACTTTGCTTGGTTGTCTACTCCTCGATACGACCATGAAGTTTACTGCTTTCGCCGTCGCTGCTGCAATTGCCGTTGCAAACTATGCCGCTGCTGACCAAAATGCACTGCGGTCAGCAGCTATGCCTACAGAGGCAGCACCTGCTGCAGGTAAGGGTCCACAAGGTAATAAGAAGGAATTCTGGGGCTGGGGAGGGCCTTGGGGTGGACTCGGATGGGGTGGTGGCTGGGCGGAGGCTTAGGTGGTGGCTGGGTGGAGGCTGGGGTGGAGGCTGGTGGTAGATCTGGGTCGACGTATCCGACTTACAATATCGTACCCTCACTCAATTATTTGATGCTCGGATTTCATCTACTACTAGATATGACACCACGCTGCTGATGATGCTGTCGTTTCCGTTTTAAAGAATAAAGTTTGTCAATTCGAAGGTCTTTTGTCGTAGTTGTTGATCTATGCTTTTACGAGTTTGTTGTTACTGCAGTTGGGATAGAATTATTGTTTTGCCCTGATTCCTTTCTCCTGATTATATAGGTGTTTAGTGGTGAAAACAATTTAAGTAAATGAATATCGAAGGTCATATCAACGAATACTGACCGTATAATTAAGTACAGGATATGACTTTTGACATGTCCCGACCGACATTCAAGACTTACTGACACATAAAAGCAAGCTGATAGCAAAAAGTGAATGTATGATGATAAAGGTGTGCCTTTCTGGACAGCTTCTTCTCGCAGCACTTGTAGTTGTGATATGAGTTATTGAGAGTCTAAACGCAGTGGACTTGAAATCCTATACTTAAAAGAATCTAACTTTTCATCAAGAAAAAGGAGATCGAAGTACAGGCACTGAGTAAGACAACGGCATCACCCGTCATAGTGTTTTTGAAAGTTAAGTATGGTTATAAGCTCAATTTCCAGAATCAATCATATTTGGATGGAAGTACTGGTCAGGACTGCAACTTTATATGGTAGGACGCAAAAATTCCATTGTTTTGCTCATTGATCATTAAATTATAGGTTTTACATAGTGGCTTTAATGAACGTAATCCGTCAGATACAAACACATCACAAATGACAAGAAAGTGTAATTTCCAGCTACTGAGGTGCCATCAAATTCGCGATGGATTTGGACGCTGGTAAAAATTCAAGAAAATGACAGGATTTACCGCTCGAAGAGGAGACACGGCATACATATTCATCACAACGCAACTTGCTTCGAGACTTTGAAATCAACTTTGCTTGGTTGTCTACTCCTCGATACGACCATGAATTTTACTGCTTTCGCCGTCGCTGCTGCAATTACCGTTGCAGACTATGCCGCTGCTGACCAAAATGCACTGCGGTCAGCAGCTATGCCTACAGAGGCAGCACCTGCTGCAGGTAAGGGTCCAGAAGGTAATAAGAAGGAATTCTGGGGCTGGGGAGGGCCTTGGGGTGGACTCGGATGGGGTGGTGGCTGGGGCGGAGGCTTAGGTGGTGGCTGGGGTGGAGGCTGGGGTGGAGGCTGGTGGTAGATCTGGGTCGACGTATCCGACTTACAATACCGTACCCTCACTCAATTATTTGATGCTCGGATTCATCTACTACTAGATATGACACCACGCTGCTTCTGATGCTGTCGTTTCCGTTTTAAAGAATGAAGTTTGTCAATTCGAAGGTCTTTTGTCGTAGTTGTTGATTTATGCTTTTACGAGTTTGTTGTTACTGCAGTTGGGATAGAATTATTGTTTTGCCCTGATTCCTTTCTCCTGATTATATAGGTGTTTAGTAGTGAAAACAATTTAAGTAAATGAATATCGAAGGTCATAACAACGAATACTGACCGTATAATTAAGTACAGGATATGACTTTTGACATGTCCCGACCGACATTCAAGACTTACTGACACAAAAAAGGAAGCTGATAGCAAAAAGTGGATGTATGATGATAAAGGTGTGTCTTTCTGGACAGCTTTTTCTCGCAGCACTTGTATGAGTTATTGAGAGTCTAAACGCAGTGGACTTGAAATCCTATACTTAAAAGAATCTAATTTTTCATCAAGAAAAAGGAGATCGAAGTACAGGCACTGAGTAAGACAACGGCATCACCCGTCATAGTGTTTTTGAAAGTAAAGTATGGTTATAAGCTCAATTTCCAGAATCAATCATATTTAGATGGATAAGTACTGGTCAGGACCGCAACTTTATATGGTAGGACGCAAAAATATCATTGTTTTGCTCATTGATCATTAAATTTAGGTTTTACATAGTGGCTTTAATGAACGGAATCCGTCAGATACAAACACATCACAAATGACAAGAAAGTGTAATTTTCAGCTACTGAGGTGCCATCAAATTCGCGATGGATTTGGATGCTGGTAAAAATTCAAGAAAATGACAGGATTTACCGCTCGAAGAGGAGACACGGCATACATATTCATCACAACGCAACTTGCTTCGAGACTTTGAAATCAACTTTGCTTGGTTGTCTACTCCTCGATACGACCATGAAGTTTACTGCTTTCGCCGTCGCTACTGCAATTGCCGTTGCAAACTATGCCGCTGCTGACCAAAATGCACTGCGGTCAGCAGCTATGCCTACAGAGGCAGCACCTGCTGCAGGTAAGGGTCCAGAAGGTAATAAGAAGGAATTCTGGGGCTGGGGAGGGCCTTGGGGTGGACTCGGATGGGGTGGTGGCTGGGGCGGAGGCTTAGGTGGTGGCTGGGGTGGAGGCTGGGGTGGAGGCTGGTGGTAGATCTGGGTCGACGTATCCGACAAACAATATCGTACCCTCACTCAATTATTTGATGCTCGGAATTCATCTACTACTAGATATGACACCACGCTGCTGCTGATGCTGTCGTTTCCGTTTTAAAGAATAAAGTTTGTCAATTCGAAGGTCTTTTGTCGTAGTTGTTGATCTATGCATTTTACGAGTTTGTTGTTACTGCAGTTGGGATAGAATTATTGTTTTGCCCTGATTCCTTTCTCCTGATTATATAGGTGTTTAGTGGTGAAAACAATTTAAGTGAATGAATTATCGAAGTCCATATCAACGAATACTGACCGTATGATTAAGTACAGGATATGACTTTTGACATTTCGACCAACATTTAAGACTTACTGACACAAAAAAGGAAGCTGATAGCAAAAAGTGGATGTATGATGATAAAGGTGTGTCTTTCTGGACAGCTTTTTCTCGCAGCACTTGTATGAGTTATTGAGAGTCTAAACGCAGTGGACTTGAGAATCCTATACTTAAAAGAATCTAACTTTTCATCAAGAAAAAGGAGATCGAAGTACAGGCACTGAGTAAGACAACGGCATCACCCGTCATAGTGTTTTTGAAAGTAAAGTATGGTTATAAGCTCAATTTCCAGAATCAATCATATTTAGATGGATCAGGACCGCAACTTTATATGGCAGGACGCAAAAGTATCATTGTTTTGCTCATTGATCATTAAATTTTAGGTTTTACATAGTGGCGTTAATGAACGGAATCCGTCAGATACAAACACATCACAAATGACAAGAAAGTGTAATTTTCAGCTACTGAGGTGCCATCAAATTCGCGATGGATTTGGATGCTGGTAAAAATTCAAGAAAACGACAGGATTTACCGCTCGAAGAGGAGACACGGCATACAAATTCATCACAACGCAACTTGCTTCGAGACTTTGAAATCAACTTTGCTTGGTTGTCTACTCCTCGATACGACCATGAAGTTTACTGCTTTTGCCGTCGCTGCTGCAATTGCCGTTGCAGACTATGCCGCTGCTGACCAAAATGCACTGCGGTCAGCAGCTATGCCTACAGAGGCAGCACCTGCTGCAGGTAAGGGTCCAGAAGGTAATAAGAAGGAATTCTGGGGCTGGGGAGGGCCTTGGGGTGGACTCGGATGGGGTGGTGGCTGGGGCGGAGGCTTAGGTGGTGGCTGGGGTGGAGGCTGGGGTGGAGGCTGGTGGTAGATCTGGGTCGACGTATCCGACTTACAATATCGTACCCTCACTCAATTATTTGATGCTCGGATTCATCTACTACTAGATATGACACCACGCTGCTGATGATGCTGTCGTTTCCGTTTTAAAGAATAAAGTTTGTCAATTCGAAGGTCTTTTGTCGTAGTTGTTGATCTATGCATTTTACGAGTTTGTTGTTACTGCAGTTGGGATAGAATTATTGTTTTGCCCTGATTCCTTTCTCCTGATTATATAGGTGTTTAGTAGTGAAAACAATTTAAGTAAATGAAATATCGAAGGTCATAACAACGAATACTGACCGTATAATTAAGTACAGGATATGACTTTTGACATGTCCCGACCGACATTCAAGACTTACTGACACAAAAAAGGAAGCTGATAGCAAAAAGTGGATGTATGATGATAAAGTCTTTCTGGACAGCTTTTTCTCGCAGCACTTGTATGAGTTATTGAGAGTCTAAACGCAGTGGACTTGAAATCCTATACTTAAAAGAATCTAATTTTTCATCAAGAAAAAGGAGATCGAAGTACAGGCACTGAGTAAGACAACGGCATCACCCGTCATAGTGTTTTTGAAAGTAAAGTATGGTTATAAGCTCAATTTCCAGAATCAATCATATTTAGATGGATAAGTACTGGTCAGGACCGCAACTTTATATGGTAGGACGCAAAAATTCCATTGTTTTGCTCATTGATCATTAAATTTAGGTTTTACATAGTGGCTTTAATGAACGTAATCCGTCAGATACAAACACATCACAAATGACAAGAAAGTGTAATTTTCAGCTACTGAGGTGCCATCAAATTCGCGATGGATTTGGATGCTGGTAAAAATTCAAGAAAATGACAGGATTTACCGCTCGAAGAGGAGACACGGCATACATATTCATCACAACGCAACTTGCTTCGAGACTTTGAAATCAACTTTGCTTGGTTGTCTACTCCTCGATACGACCATGAAGTTTACTGCTTTCGCCGTCGCTGCTGCAATTGCCGTTGCAAACTATGCCGCTGCTGACCAAAATGCACTGCGGTCAGCAGCTATGCCTACAGAGGCAGCACCTGCTGCAGGTAAGGGTCCAGAAGGTAATAAGAAGGAATTCTGGGGCTGGGGAGGGCCTTGGGGTGGACTCGGATGGGGTGGTGGCTGGGGCGGAGGCTTAGGTGGTGGCTGGGTGGAGGCTGGGGTGGAGGCTGGTGGTAGATCTGGGTCGACGTATCCGACTTACAATATCGTACCCTCACTCAATTATTTGATGCTCGGATTCATCTACTACTAGATATGACACCACGCTGCTGATGATGCTGTCGTTTCCGTTTTAAAAAAAGTTTGTCAATTCGAAGGTCTTTTGTCGTAGTTGTTGATCTATGCATTTACGAGTTGTTGTTACTGCAGTTGGGATAGAATTATTGTTTTGCCCTGATTCCTTTCTCCTGATTATATAGGTGT
>MBPM02000325.1:0-27341 GCA_001695595.3 Plasmopara viticola | reverse complement strand
CGGTATGCGCTAAGTTTTGGAAACGCGTGTCTGCACGTCTAAGAAGCTCAATTATACGTATCTGATGCCGTAAAAACCAATTAGCGCTTCAAACGAGCAGTACGCGCCTAATTCTCGCTTGAAAACGTGTGTCTGCACGTACAGGAAGCTCAATTGGACGTATCGGATGCCGTAGCACGAATCAGCACTTCAACGAAGCAGTATGCGCTAAGTTACGCTTGAAACGCGTGTCTGCACTTCCAAGGTAGATCAATTAGATGTATTCAATGCCGTAGCATGAATCAACAATTCGAACGGAGCGGTATGCGCTATGCTTCGTTTGAAACGCGTGTCTGCACGTCTAAGGAACTCAATTATACGTATCTGATGCCGTAAAACCAATTAGCGCTTCAAACGGAGCACTACGCGCTTAATTCTCGCTTTAAACGTGTGTCTGCACGTATACGAAGTTCAATTGGACGTATCGGATGCCGTAGCACGAATCAGCACTTCAAACGAAGCAGTATGCGCTAAGTTACGCTTGAAACGCGTGTCTGCACGTCCAGGTAGATCAAATAGATGTATTCAATGCCGTAGCATGAATCAACAATTCAAAAGGAGCGGTATACGCTATGTTCGCTTGAAACGCGTGTCGCACGTCTAAGAAGCTCAATTAGACGTATCTGATGCCGGAAGACGAATTAGCGCTTTTAACGGACCAGTATGCGCTTAAGTTCTGCTTAAAACGAGCGTCTGCACGTCTAAGAAGCTCAATTATACGTATCTGATGCCGTAAGACGAATTAGCGCTTTTAACGGAGCGGTATGCGCTTAAGTTTCGCTTGAAACACGTGTCTGCACGTACAGGAAGCTCAATTGGACGTATCGGATGCCGTAGCACGAATCAGCACTTCAAACGAAGCAGTATGCGCTAAGTTACGCTTCAAACGCGTGTCTGCACGTCCAGGAAGATCAATTAGATGTATTCAATGCCGTGGGACGAATCAGCAATCCAAACGGAGCGGTATGCGCTAAGTTTCGCTTGAAACGCGTGTCCGCACGTCTAAGAAGCTCAATTAGACGTATCTGATGCCGGAAGACGAATTAGCGCTTTTAACGGACCAGTATGCGCTTAAGTTCTGCTTAAAACGAGCGTCTGCACGTCTAAGAAGCTCAATTATACGTATCTGATGCCGTAAGACGAATCAACGCTTCGAACGGAGCAGTACGCGCTAAGTTTCGCTTGAAACAGGAAGCTCAATTGGACGTATCGAATGCCGTAGCACGAATCAGGAATTCAAACGGAGCAGTATGCGCTAAGTTACGCTTCAAACGCGTGTCTGCACGTCCAGGTAGATCAAATAGATGTATTCAATGCCGTAGCATGAATCAACAATTCAAACGGAGCGGTATGCGCTATGTTTCGCTTGAAACGCGTGTCCGCACGTCTAAGAAGCTCAATTAGACGTATCTGATGCCGGAAGACGAATTAGCGCTTTTAACGGACCAGTATGCGCTTAAGTTCTGCTTAAAACGAGCGTCTGCACGTCTAAGAAGCTCAATTATACGTATCTGATGCCGTAAGACGAATTAGCGCTTTTAACGGAGCGGTATGCGCTTAAGTTTCGCTTGAAACACGTGTCTGCACGTACAGGAAGCTCAATTGGACGTATCGAATGCCGTAGCACGAATCAGCGCTTCAAACGGAGCAGTATGCGCTTAAGTTTTGCTTTAAACGTGTGTCTGCACGTATAGGAAGTATAATTGGACATATCGGATGCCGTATCACGAATCAGCACTTCAACAAAGCAGTATGCGCTGTGTAACGCTTGAAACGCGTGTCTGCACCACAAGGAAGATCAATTAGATGTATTCAATGCCGTAGGACGAATCAGCAATTCAAACGGAGCGGTATGCGCTAAGTTTTGGAAACGCGTGTCTGCACGTCTAAGAAGCTCAATTATACGTATCTGATGCCGTAAAACCAATTAGCGCTTCAAACGGAGCAGTACGCGCCTAATTCTCGCTTGAAACGTGTGTCTGCACGTACAGGAAGCTCAATTGGACGTATCGGATGCCGTAGCACGAATCAGCACTTCAAACGAAGCAGTATGCGCTAAGTTACGCTTGAAACGCGTGTCTGCACTTCCAGGTAGATCAATTAGATGTATTCAATGCCGTAGCATGAATCAACAATTCGAACGGAGCGGTATGCGCTATGCTTCGTTTGAAACGCGTGTCTGCACGTCTAAGGAACTCAATTATACGTATCTGATGCCGTAAAACCAATTAGCGCTTCAAACGGAGCACTACGCGCTTAATTCTCGCTTTAAACGTGTGTCTGCACGTATAGGAAGTTCAATTGGACGTATCGGATGCCGTAGCACGAATCAGCACTTCAAACGAAGCAGTATGCGCTAAGTTACGCTTGAAACGCGTGTCTGCACGTCCAGGTAGATCAAATAGATGTATTCAATGCCGTAGCATGAATCAACAATTCAAAAGGAGCGGTATACGCTATGTTTCGCTTGAAACGCGTGTCCGCACGTCTAAGAAGCTCAATTAGACGTATCTGATGCCGGAAGACGAATTAGCGCTTTTAACGGACCAGTATGCGCTTAAGTTTTGCTTAAAACGATCGTCTGCACGTCTAAGAAGCTCAATTATACGTATCTGATGCCGTAAGACGAATTAGCGCTTTTAACGGAGCGGTATGCGCTTAAGTTTCGCTTGAAACACGTGTCTGCACGTACAGGAAGCTCAATTGGACGTATCGAATGCCGTAGCACGAATCAGCGCTTCAAACGGAGCAGTATGCGCTTAAGTTTTGCTTTAAACGTGTGTCTGCACGTATAGGAAGTAAATTGGACATATCGGATGCCGTATCACGAATCAGCACTTCAACAAAGCAGTATGCGCTGTGTAACGCTTGAAACGCGTGTCTGCACCACAAGGAAGATCAATTAGATGTATTCAATGCCGTAGGACGAATCAGCAATTCAAACGGAGCGGTATGCGCTAAGTTTTGCTTGAATCGCGTGTCTGCACGTCTAAGAAGCTCAATTATACGTATCTGATGCCGTAAAACCAATTAGCGCTTCAAACGGAGCAGTACGCGCCTAATTCTCGCTTGAAACGTGTGTCTGCACGTACAGGAAGCTCAATTGGACGTATCGGATGCCGTAGCACGAATCAGCACTTCAAACGAAGCAGTATGCGCTAAGTTACGCTTCAAACGCGTGTCTGCACGTCCAGGTAGATCAAATAGATGTATTCAATGCCGTAGCATGAATCAACAATTCAAACGGAGCGGTATGCGCTATGTTTCGCTTGAAACGCGTGTCCGCACGTCTAAGAAGCTCAACTAGACGTATCTGATGCCGGAAGACGAATTAGCGCTTTTAACGGACCAGTATGCGCTTAAGTTTCGCTTGAAACACGTGTCTGCACGTACAAGAAGCTCAATTAGACGTATCGAATGCCGTAGCACGAATCAGCACTTCAAACGAAGCAGTATGCGCTAAGTTACGCTTCAAACGCGTGTCTGCACGTCCAGGTAGATCAAATAGATGTATTCAATGCCGTAGCATGAATCAACAATTCAAACGGAGCGGTATGCGCTATGTTTCGCTTGAAACGCGTGTCCGCACGTCTAAGAAGCTCAATTAGACGTATCTGATGCCGGAAGACGAATTAGCGCTTTTAACGGACCAGTATGCGCTTAAGTTCTGCTTAAAACGAGCGTCTGCACGTCTAAGAAGCTCAATTATACGTATCTGATGCCGTAAGACGAATTAGCGCTTTTAACGGAGCGGTATGCGCTTAAGTTTCGCTTGAAACACGTGTCTGCACGTACAGGAAGCTCAATTGGACGTATCTAATGCCGTAGCACGAATCAGCGCTTCAAACGGAGCAGTATGCGCTTAAGTTTTGCTTTAAACGTGTGTCTGCACGTATAGGAAGTAAAATTGGACGTATCGGATGCCGTATCACGAATCAGCACTTCAACAAAGCAGTATGCGCTGTGTAACGCTTGAAACGCGTGTCTGCACCACAAGGAAGATCAATTAGATGTATTCAATGCCGTAGGACGAATCAGCAATTCAAACGGAGCGGTATGCGCTAAGTTTTGCTTGAAACGCGTGTCTGCACGTCTAAGAAGCTCAATTATACGTATCTGATGCCGTAAAACCAATTAGCGCTTCAAACGGAGCAGTACGCGCCTAATTCTCGCTTGAAACGTGTGTCTGCACGTACAGGAAGCTCAATTGGACGTATCGGATGCCGTAGCACGAATCAGCACTTCAAACGGAGCAGTATGCGCTAAGTTACGCTTGAAACGCGTGTCTGCACGTCCAGGAAGATCAATTAGATGTATTCAATGCCGTAGCACGAATCAGCAATTCAAACGGAGCGGTATGCGCTAAGTTTCGCTTGAAACGCGTGTCTGCACGTCTAAGAAGCTCAATTAGACGTATCTGATGCCGTAAGACGAATTAGCGCTTTTAACGGACCAGTATGCGCTTAAGTTCTGCTTAAAACGCGTGTCTGCACGTCTAAGAAGCTCAATTAGACGTATCTGATGCCGTAAGACGAATCAGCGCTTCAAACGGAGCAGTATGCGCTAAGTTTCGCTTGAAACGCGTGTCTGCACGTACAGGAAGCTCAATTGGACGTATCGAATGCCGTAGCACGAATCAGCGCTTCAAACGGAGCAGTATGCGCTTAAGTTTTGCTTTAAACGTGTGTCTGCACGTATAGGAAGTAAAATTGGACGTATCGGATGCCGTATCACGAATCAGCACTTCAACAAAGCAGTATGCGCTGTGTAACGCTTGAAACGCGTGTCTGCACGAACAGGAAGAACAATTAGATGTATTCAATGCCGTAGGACGAATCAGCAATTCAAACGGAGCAGTATGCGCTAAGTTTCGCTTGAAACGCGTGTCTGCACGTCTAAGAAGCTCAATTAGACGTATCTGATGCCGTAAGCCAATCCAGCGCTTCAAACGGAGCAGTATACGCTTAAGGTTCGCTTGAAACGTGTGTCTGCACGTACAGGAAGCTCAATTGGACGTATCGGATGCCGTAGCACGAATCAGCACTTCAAACGGAGCAGTATGCGCTAAGTTACGCTTGAAACGCGTGTCTGCACGTCCAGGAAGATCAATTAGATGTATTCAATGCCGTAGCATGAATCAACAATTCAAACGGAGCGGTATGCGCTATGCTTCGTTTGAAACGCGTGTCTGCACGTCTAAGAAGCTCAATTAGACGTATCTGATGCCGTAAGACGAATTAGCGCTTCAAACGGAGCAGTACGCGCTTAATTTTCGCTTGAAACGTGTGTCTGCACGTACAGGAAGCTCAATTGGACGTATCGGATGCCGTAGCACGAATCAGCACTTCAAACGAAGCAGTATGCGCTAAGTTACGCTTCAAACGCGTGTCTGCACGTCCAGGTAGATCAAATAGATGTATTCAATGCCGTAGCATGAATCAACAATTCAAACGGAGCGGTATGCGCTAAGTTTCGCTTGAAACGCGTGTCCGCACGTCTAAGAAGCTCAATTAGACGTATCTGATGCCGGAAGACGAATTAGCGCTTTTAACGGACCAGTATGCGCTTAAGTTCTGCTTAAAACGAGCGTCTGCACGTCTAAGAAGCTCAATTATACGTATCTGATGCCGTAAGACGAATTAGCGCTTTTAACGGAGCGGTATGCGCTTAAGTTTCGCTTGAAACACGTGTCTGCACGTACAGGAAGCTCAATTGGACGTATCGAATGCCGTAGCACGAATCAGCGCTTCAAACGGAGCAGTATGCGCTTAAGTTTTGCTTTAAACGTGTGTCTGCACGTATAGGAAGTAAAATTGGACGTATCGGATGCCGTATCACGAATCAGCACTTCAACAAAGCAGTATGCGCTGTGTAACGCTTGAAACGCGTGTCTGCACCACAAGGAAGATCAATTAGATGTATTCAATGCCGTAGGACGAATCAGCAATTCAAACGGAGCGGTATGCGCTAAGTTTTGCTTGAAACGCGTGTCTGCACGTCTAAGAAGCTCAATTATACGTATCTGATGCCGTAAAACCAATTAGCGCTTCAAACGGAGCAGTACGCGCCTAATTCTCGCTTGAAACGTGTGTCTGCACGTACAGGAAGCTCAATTGGACGTATCGGATGCCGTAGCACGAATCAGCACTTCAAACGAAGCAGTATGCGCTAAGTTACGCTTGA
Organism: Plasmopara viticola; assembly: GCA_001695595.3. Lineage (NCBI taxonomy): Eukaryota > Oomycota > Peronosporomycetes > Peronosporales > Peronosporaceae > Plasmopara > Plasmopara viticola. Next base: position 21,119 of record MBPM02000325.1, on the reverse strand, counting down.
AACGCGTGTCTGCACTTCCAGGTAGATCAATTAGATGTATTCAATGCCGTAGCATGAATCAACAATTCAAACGGAGCGGTATGCGCTATGCTTCGTTTGAAACGCGTGTCTGCACGTCTAAGAAGCTCAATTATACGTATCTGATGCCGTAAAACCAATTAGCGCTTCAAACGGAGCACTACGCGCTTAATTCTCGCTTTAAACGTGTGTCTGCACGTATAGGAAGTTCAATTGGACGTATCGGATGCCGTAGCACGAATCAGCACTTCAAACGAAGCAGTATGCGCTTTGTTCCAACGCGTGTCTGCACGTCCAGGTAGATCAAATAGATGTATTCAATGCCGTAGCATGAATCAACAATTCAAACGGAGCGGTATGCGCTATGTTTCGCTTGAAACGCGTGTCCGCACGTCTCAGAAGCTCAATTAGACGTATCTGATGCCGGAAGACGAATTAGCGCTTTTAACGGACCAGTATGCGCTTAAGTTTTGCTTAAAACGAGCGTCTGCACGTCTAAGAAGCTCAATTATACGTATCTGATGCCGTAAGACGAATTAGCGCTTTTAACGGAGCGGTATGCGCTTAAGTTTCGCTTGAAACACGTGTCTGCACGTACAGGAAGCTCAATTGGACGTATCGAATGCCGTAGCACGAATCAGCGCTTCAAACGGAGCAGTATGCGCTTAAGTTTTGCTTTAAACGTGTGTCTGCACGTATAGGAAGTATAATTGGACGTATCGGATGCCGTATCACGAATCAGCACTTCAACAAAGCAGTATGCGCTGTGTAACGCTTGAAACGCGTGTCTGCACCACAAGGAAGATCAATTAGATGTATTCAATGCCGTAGGACGAATCAGCAATTCAAACGGAGCGGTATGCGCTAAGTTTTGCTTGAAACGCGTGTCTGCACGTCTAAGAAGCTCAATTATACGTATCTGATGCCGTAAAACCAATTAGCGCTTCAAACGGAGCACTACGCGCCTAATTCTCGCTTGAAACGTGTGTCTGCACGTACAGAAAGCTCAATTGGACGTATCGGATGCCGTAGCACGAATCAGCACTTCAAACGAAGCAGTATGCGCTAAGTTACGCTTGAAACGCGTGTCTGCACTTCCAGGTAGATCAATTAGATGTATTCAATGCCGTAGCATGAATTAACAATTCAAACGGAGCGGTATGCGCTATGCTTCGTTTGAAACGCGTGTCTGCACGTCTAAGGAACTCAATTAGACGTATCTGATGCCGTAAAACCAATTAGCGCTTCAAACGGAGCACTACGCGCTTAATTCTCGCTTGAAACGTGCGTCTGCACGTACAGGAAGCTCAATTGGACGTATCGGATGCCGTAGCACGAATCAGCACTTCAAACGAAGCAGTATGTGCTAAGTTACGCTTGAAACGCGTGTCTGCACTTCCAGGTAGATCAATTAGATGTATTCAATGCCGTAGCATGAATCAACAATTCAAACGGAGCGGTATGCGCTATGCTTCGTTTGAAACGCGTGTCTGCACGTCTAAGGAACTCAATTAGACGTATCTGATGCCGTAAAACCAATTAGCGCTTCAAACGGAGCACTACGCGCTTAATTCTCGCTTGAAACGTGTGTCTGCACGTATAGGAAGTTCAATTGGACGTATCGGATGCCGTAGCACGAATCAGCACTTCAAACGAAGCAGTATGCGCTTTGTTACGCTTGAAACGCGTGTCTGCAATCCAGGTAGATCAATTAGGTGTATTCAATGCCGTAGGGCGAATCAACAATTCAAACGGAGCGGTATGCGCTATGCTTCGTTTGAAACGCGTGTCTGCACGTCTAAGAAGCTCAATTAGACGTATCTGATGCCGTAAAACCAATTAGCGCTTCAAACGGAGCACTACGCGCTTAATTCTCGCTTGAAACGTGCGTCTGCACGTACAGGAAGCTCAATTGGACGTATCGGATGCCGTAGCACGAATCAGCACTTCAAACGAAGCAGTATGCGCTTTGTTACGCTTCAAACGCGTGTCTGCACGTCCAGGTAGATCAAATAGATGTATTCAATGCCGTAGCATGAATCAACAATTCAAACGGAGCGATATGCGCTATGTTTCGCTTGAAACGCGTGTCCGCACGTCTAAGAAGCTCAATTAGACGTATCTGATGCCGGAAGACGAATTAGCGCTTTTAACGGACCAGTATGCGCTTAAGTTTTGCTTAAAACGAGCGTCTGCACGTACAGGAAGCTCAATTGGACGTATCGAATGCCGTAGCAAGAATCAGCACTTCAAATGGAGCAGTATGCGCTTAAGTTTTGCTTGAAACGCGTGTCTGCACGTACAAGAAGCCCAATTGGACGTATCGGATGCCGTAGCACGAATCAGCACTTTAAACGGAGTAGTATGCGCTTTGTTACGCTTGAAACGCGTGTCTGCACTTCCACGAAAATCAATTAGATGTATTTCATGCCGTAAGACGAATCAGCAATTCGAACGAAGCAGTATGCGCTAAGTTACGCTTGAAAACGCGTGTCTGCACCTCCAGGAAGATCAACCAGATGATTCAATGCCGTAGGACGAATCAGTGATTCAAACGGAGCGGTATGCGCTAAGTTTCGCTTGAAACGCGTGTCTGCGCGTCTAAGAAGCTCAATTACACGTATCTGATGCCGTAAGACGAATCAGCGCTTCAACCGGAGCAGTATGCGCTTAAGTTCTGCTTTAAACGTGTGTCTGCACGTATAGGAAGTTCAATTGGACGTATCGGATGCCGTAGCACGAATCAGCACTTCAAACGAAGCAGTATGTGCTAAGTTACGCTTGAAACGCGTGTCTGCACGTCCAGGTAGATCAAAAAGATGTATTCAATGCCGTAGCATGAATCAACAATTCAAACGGAGCGGTATGCGCTATGTTTCGCTTGAAACGCGTGTCCGCACGTCTAAGAAGCTTAATTAGACGTATCTGATGCCGGAAGACGAATTAGCGCTTTTAACGGACCAGTATGCGCTTAAGTTTTGCTTAAAACGAGCGTCTGTACGTACAGGAAGCTCAATTGGATGTATCGAATGCCGTAGCACGAATCAGCACTTCAAACGGAGCAGTATGCGCTTAAGTTTTGCTTTAAACGAGCGTCTGCACGTACAGAAAGCTCAATTGGATGTATCGAATGCCGTAGCAAGAATCAGCACTTCAAATGGAGCAGTATGCGCTTAAGTTTTGCTTGAAACGCGTGTCTGCACGTACAAGAAGCCCAATTGGACGTATCGGATGTCGTAGCACGAATCAGCACTTCAAACGGAGTAGTATGCGCTTTGTTACGCTTGAAATGCGTGTCTGCAATTCCACGAAAATCAATTAGATGTATTTCATGCCGTAAGACGAATCAGCAATTCGAACGAAGCAGTATGCGCTAAGTTACGCTTGAAACGCGTGTCTGCACCTCCAGGAAGATCAACCAGATGTATTCAATGCCGTAGGACGAATCAGTGATTCAAACGGAGCGGTATGCGCTAAGTTTCGCTTGAAACGCGTGTCTGCGCGTCTAAGAAGCTCAATTACACGTATCTGATGCCGTAAGACGAATCAGCGCTTTTAACGGAGCAGTATGCGCCTAAGTTTTGCTTGAAACACGTGTCTGCACGTATAGGAAGTTTAACTAGACGTATCGGAGGCCGTAGCACGAATCAGCACTTCAAACGAAGCAGTATGCGCTTTGTTACGCTTGAAACGCGTGTCTGCACTTCCAGGTAGATCAAATAGATGTATTTAATGCCGTAGCATGAATCAACAATTCAAACGGAGCGGTATGCGCTATGTTTCGCTTGAAACGCGTGTCTGCACTTCCAGGTAGATCAAATAGATGTATTCAATGCCGTAGCATGAATCAACATTCAAACGGAGCGGTATGCGCTATGTTCCGCTTGAAACGCGTGTCCGCACGTCCAAGAAGCTCAATTAGACGTATCCAATGCCGGAAGACGAATTAGAGCTTTTAACGGACCAGTATGCGCTTAAGTTTTGCTTAAAACGAGCGTCTGTACGTACAGGAAGCTCAATTGGATGTATCGAATGCCGTAGCACGAATCAGCACTTCAAACGGAGCAGTATGCGCTTAAGTTTTGCTTTAAACGAGCGTCTGCACGTACAGAAAGCTCAATTGGATGTATCGAATGCCGTAGCAAGAATCAGCACTTCAAATGGAGCAGTATGCGCTTAAGTTTTGCTTGAAACGCGTGTCTGCACGTACAAGAAGCCCAATTGGACGTATCGGATGTCGTAGCACGAATCAGCACTTCAAACGGAGTAGTATGCGCTTTGTTACGCTTGAAATGCGTGTCTGCAATTCCACGAAAATCAATTAGATGTATTTCATGCCGTAAGACGAATCAGCAATTCGAACGAAGCAGTATGCGCTAAGTTACGCTTGAAACGCGTGTCTGCACCTCCAGGAAGATCAACCAGATGTATTCAATGCCGTAGGACGAATCAGTGATTCAAACGGAGCGGTATGCGCTAAGTTTCGCTTGAAACGCGTGTCTGCGCGTCTAAGAAGCTCAATTACACGTATCTGATGCCGTAAGACGAATCAGCGCTTTTAACGGAGCAGTATGCGCCTAAGTTTTGCTTGAAACACGTGTCTGCACGTATAGGAAGTTTAACTAGACGTATCGGAGGCCGTAGCACGAATCAGCACTTCAAACGAAGCAGTATGCGCTTTGTTACGCTTGAAACGCGTGTCTGCACTTCCAAGTAGATCAAATAGATGTATTTAATGCCGTAGCATGAATCAACAATTCAAACGGAGCGGTATGCGCTATGTTTCGCTTGAAACGCGTGTCTGCACTTCCAGGTAGATCAAATAGATGTATTCAATGCCGTAGCATGAATCAACAATTCAAACGGAGCGGTATGCGCTATGTTCCGCTTGAAACGCGTGTCCGCACGTCCAAGAAGCTCAATTAGACGTATCCAATGCCGGAAGACGAATTAGAGCTTTTAACGGACCAGTATGCGCTTAAGTTTTGCTTAAAACGAGCGTCTGTACGTACAGGAAGCTCAATTGGATGTATCGAATGCCGTAGCACGAATCAGCACTTCAAACGGAGCAGTATGCGCTTAAGTTTTGCTTTAAACGAGCGTCTGCACGTACAGAAAGCTCAATTGGATGTATCGAATGCCGTAGCAAGAATCAGCACTTCAAATGGAGCAGTATGCGCTTAAGTTTTGCTTGAAACGCGTGTCTGCACGTACAAGAAGCCCAATTGGACGTATCGGATGTCGTAGCACGAATCAGCACTTCAAACGGAGTAGTATGCGCTTTGTTACGCTTGAAATGCGTGTCTGCAATTCCACGAAAATCAATTAGATGTATTTCATGCCGTAAGACGAATCAGCAATTCGAACGAAGCAGTATGCGCTAAGTTACGCTTGAAACGCGTGTCTGCACCTCCAGGAAGATCAACCAGATGTATTCAATGCCGTAGGACGAATCAGTGATTCAAACGGAGCGGTATGCGCTAAGTTTCGCTTGAAACGCGTGTCTGCGCGTCTAATAAGCTCAATTATACGTATCTGATGCCGTAAGACGAATTAGCGCTTTTAACGGAGCAGTATGCGCCTAAGTTTTGCTTGAAACACGTGTCTACACGTACAAGAAGCTCAATTAGACGTATCGAATGCCGTAGCACGAATCAGCGCTTCAAGCGGAGCAGTATGCGCTTAAGTTTTGCTTGAAACGCGTGTTTGCACGTACAGGAAGCTTATTTGAACGTATCAGATGCCGTAGCACGAATCAGCACTTCAAACGAAGCAGTATGCGTTTTGTCACGCTTGAAACGCGTGTCTGCACGTCCAGGTAAATCAATTAGATGTATGCAATGCCGTAGCATCAATCAGGAATTCAAACGGAGCGGTACGCGTTAAGTTTCGCTTGAAACGCGTGTCTGCGCGTCTAATAAGCTCAATTATACGTATCTGATGCCGTAAGACGAATTAGCGCTTTTAACGGAGCAGTATGCGCCTAAGTTTCGCTTGAAACACGTGTCTACACGTACAAGAAGCTCAATTAGACGTATCGAATGCCGTAGCACGAATCAGCGCTTCAAGCGGAGCAGTATGCGCTTAAGTTTTGCTTGAAACGCGTGTTTGCACGTACAGGAAGCTTATTTGAACGTATCAGATGCCGTAGCTCGAATCAGCACTTCAAACGAAGCAGTATGCGTTTTGTCACGCTTGAAACGCGTGTCTGCACGTCCAGGTAGATCAATTAGATGTGTGCAATGCCGTAGCATGAATCAGGAATTCAAACGGAGCGGTACGCGTTAAGTTTCGCTTGAAACGCGTGTCTGCGCGTCTAATAAGCTCAATTATACGTATCTGATGCCGTAAGACGAATTAGTGCTTTTAACGGAGCAGTATGCGCCTAAGTTTCGCTTGAAACACGTGTTTGCACGTCCAGGAAGCTCAATTGGACGTATCGGATGCCGGTGCACGAATCTGCGCTTCCAACGGAGCAGTAGGCGCCTTAAGTTTTTCTTGGAACGCGTGTCTTCACGTACAGGAAGCTCAATTGGACGTATCGGATGCCGTAGCTGGAATCAGCACTTCAAACGGAGCGGTATGCGCTAAGTTTCGCTTGAAACGCGTGTCTGCACGTCTAAGAAGCTCAATTTTACGTATCTGATGGCGTAAGACGAATCAGCGCTTCAAACGGGGCAGTATGCGCCTAAGTTTCGCTTAAAACGCGTGTCTGCACGACCAGGAAGCTCGATATAACGTATCTGATGCCGTAGCACGAATCAGCACTTCAAACGGAGCGGTATGCAATAATCTATGCTTTAAACGTGTGTCTGGAAGTCCAGGAAGCTCAATTGGACGTATCAGATGCCGATGCACGAATCAGCGCTTCGAACGGAGTAGTATGCGCTTAAGTTTTGCTTGAAACGCGTGTCTGCACGTACAGGAAGCTTAATTGGACGTATTGAATGCCGTAGCACGAATCAGCAATTCAAACGGAGCGGTATGCGTTAAGTTTCGTTTGAAACGTGTGTCTGCACGTCTAGGAAGCTCAATTAGACGTACCGAATGCCGTAGGACGAATCAGCAATTCAAACGGAGCAGTATCCGATTTGTTTTTTTTGAAACGTGTGTCTGCACGTCTAGGAAGATCAATTTGATGTATTTTATGCCGTAGAACGAAACAGCAAATCAAACGGAGCGGTATCCGCTAAGTTTTGTTTGAAACGTGTGTCTGCACGTCTAGGAAGATCAATTTGATGTATTTTATGCCGTAGAACGAAACAGCAATTCAAACGGAGCGGTATGCGCTAAGTTTCGTTTGAAACGCGTGTCTGCACGTCCAAAAAGCGCAATTATACGTATTTGAGGCCGTAAGAGGAAACAGCGCTTCAAACGGGGCAGTATGCGCTTAAGTTTCGCTGAAACGCGTGTCTGCACGTCTATGAAGCGCTGTTAGACGTATCTAATGCGGAAGACCAATTTGCACTTATAACGGAGCAGTATCCGCTCAAATTTCGCTTGAAACGCGCGTCTGCACGTACAGGAAGATCAATTAGATGTATTCAATGCCGTAGGACAAATCAGCAATTTAAACGGAGTGGTATGCGCTAAGTTTCGCTTGAAACGCGTGTCTACACGTCTAAGAAGCTCAATTGGACGTATCAGATGCCGATGCACGAATCAGCGCTTCGAACGGAGTAGTATGCGCTAAATGTTTGCTTGAAACGCGTGTCTGCACGACCAGGAAGCTCAATTGGACGTATCGAATGCCGTTGCACAAATCAGCAATTCAAACGGAGCGGTATGCGCTAAGTTTCGTTTCAAACGTGTGTCTGCACGTCTAGGAAGCTCATTAAGACGTACCGAATGCCGTAGCACGAATCAGCAATTCAAACGGAGCAGTATCCGCTAAGTTTTTTTTGAAACGTGTGTCTGCACGTCTAGGAAGATCAATTTGATGTATTTTATGCCGTAGAACGAAACAGCAATTCAAACGGAGCGGTATGCGCTAAGTTTTGCTATAAACGCGTGTCTGCACGTCTAAGAAGCGCAAATATACGTATCTGATGCCGTAAGACGAATCATCGCCTTAAACGGGGCAGTATGCGCTTAAGTTTAGGTTAAAACGCGTGTCTGCACGTCTATGAAGCGCTATTAGACGTATCTGATGCCGGAAGACCAATTAGCACTTATAACAGAGCGGTATGCGCTTAAATTTCGCTTGAAACGCGTGCCATCACGTACATGAAGCTCAATTGGACGTATCGGATGCCGTAGCACGAATCAGCACTTCAAATGAAGCAGTATGCGCCAAGTTACGCTTGAAACACGTCTCTGAACATCTATGAAGCTCACCTAGAAGTATTCAATGCCGTAGGACGAATCAGCGCTTCAAACGGAGCAGTATGCGCTTAGGTTTTGCTTTAAACGCGTGTCTGCACGTGCAGGAAGCTCAATTGGAGGCATCGAATGCCGTAGCACGAATCAGCGCATCAAACGAAGCAGTATGCGCTAAGTTTCGCTTTAAACGCGTGTCTGCACGTCTAAGAAGCTCAATTGGACGTATCGGATACCGTAGCACCAATCAGCAATTCAAACAGAGCAGTATGCGCTAAGTTACGCTTGAAACGTGCGTCTGCACGTCCAGGAAGATCAATTAGATGTATTAAATGCCGTAGAACGAATCAGAAATTCAAACGGAGCGGTATGCGCAAAGTTTCGCTTTGAACGCGTGTCTGCACGTCTGAGAAGCTCAATTAGACGTATATGATGCCGTAAGAAGAATCAACGCTTCGAACGGAGCAGTATGCGCATAAGTTTCGCTTGAAACGCGTGTTTGCACGTACAGGAAGCTCAATTGGACGTATCGAATGCCGTAGCATGAATCAGCAATTCAAACGGAGCAGTAGGCGATAAGCTACGCTTTAAACGTGTGTCTGCACGTCCAGGAAGCTCAATTGGACGTATCGGATGCCGTAGCACGAATCAGCGCTTCGAACGGAGCGGTATGCGCTTAAGTTTGTCTTGAATCGCGTGTCTGCACGTACAGGAAGCTCAATTGGACGTATCGGATGCCGTAGCACGAATCAGCACTTCAAACGGAGCGGTATGCGATAAGCTACGCTTTAAACGTGGGTCTGCAAGTCCAGGAAGCTCGATTGGACGTATCAGATGCCGTAGCACGAATCAGCACTTCGAACGGAGTAGTATGTGCCTAAGTTTTGTTTGAAACGCGTGTCTGCACGTACAGGAAGCTCAATTGGACGTATCGAATGCCGTACCACGAACTAGCGCTTCAAACGAAGCCGTATGCGCTTAAGTTTTGCTTGAAACACGTGTCTGCACGTACAGGATGCTAATTTAGACGTATCGGATGCCGTAGCACGAATCAGCACTTAAAACGGAGCGGTATGCGATAAGCTACGCCTTAAACGTGTGTCTGCACATCCAGGAAGCTCAATTGGACGTATCAGATGCCGATGCACGAATCAGCAATTCAAACGGAGCGGTATGCGCTAAGTTTCGTTTGAAACGTGTGTCTGCACGTCTAGGAAGCTCAATTGGACGATTCGATTGCCGTAGCAGGAATCAGCAATTCAAACGGAGCGGTATGCGCTAAGTTACGCTTGAAACGCGTGTCTGCACGTCTAAGAAGCTCATTTAGACGTATCTGATGCCGGAAGACGAATTAGCGCTTTTAACGGACCAGTATGCGCTTAAGTTTTGCTTAAAACGAGCGTCTGCACGTCTAAGAAGCTCAATTATACGTATCTGATGCCGTAAGACGAATTAGCACTTCAAACGGAGCGGTATGCGATAAGCTACGCTTTAAACGTGTGTCTGCACGTCAGGAAGCTCAATTGGACGTATCGAATGCCGTAGCACGAATCATCAATTCAAACGGAGCAGTATGCGCTAAGTTTTGTTTGAAACGTGTGTCTGCACGTCTAGGAAGATCAATTGGACGTATCGAATGCCGTAGCATGAATCAGCAATTCAAACGGAGCGGTATGCGCTAAGTTTCTTTTGGAACGTGTGTCTGCACGTCCAGGAAGCTCAATTGGATGTATCGAATGCCGTAGCACGAATTATCCTTTCGAACGGATCAGTATGCGCTAAGTTACGCTTGAAATGCGTGTCTGCACGTACACGAAGCTCAATTGGACGTATCGAATGCCGTACCACGAACTAGCGCTTCAAACGAAGCCGTATGCGCTTAAGTTTTGCTTGAAACACGTGTCTGCACGTACAGGATGCTAATTTGGACGTATCGGATGCCGTAGCACGAATCAGCACTTAAAACGGAGCGGTATGCGATAAGCTACGCCTTAAACGTGTGTCTGCACATCCAGGAAGCTCAATTGGACGTATCAGATGCCGATGCACGAATCAGCAATTCAAACGGAGCGGTATGCGCTAAGTTTCGGTTGAAACGTGTGTCTGCACGTCTAGGAAGCTCAATTGGACGATTCGATTGCCGTAGCAGGAATCAGCAATTCAAACGGAGCGGTATGCGCTAAGTTACGCTTGAAACGCGTGTCTGCACGTCTAAGAAGCTCAATTAGACGTATCTGATGCCGGAAGACGAATTAGCGCTTTTAACGGACCAGTATGCGCTTAAGTTTTGCTTAAAACGAGCGTCTGCACGTCTAAGAAGCTCAATTATACGTATCTGATGCCGTAAGACGAATTAGCACTTCAAACGGAGCGGTATGCGATAAGCTACGCTTTAAACGTGTGTCTGCACGTCAGGAAGCTCAATTGGACGTATCGAATGCCGTAGCACGAATCATCAATTCAAACGGAGCAGTATGCGCTAAGTTTTGTTTGAAACGTGTGTCTGCACGTCTAGGAAGATCAATTGGACGTATCGAATGCCGTAGCATGAATCAGCAATTCAAACGGAGCGGTATGCGCTAAGTTTCTTTTGGAACGTGTGTCTGCACGTCCAGGAAGCTCAATTGGATGTATCGAATGCCGTAGCACGAATTATCCTTTCGAACGGATCAGTATGCGCTAAGTTACGCTTGAAATGCGTGTCTGCACGTACACGAAGCTCAATTGGACGTATCGAATGCCGTACCACGAACTAGCGCTTCAAACGAAGCCGTATGCGCTTAAGTTTTGCTTGAAACACGTGTCTGCACGTACAGGATGCTAATTTGGACGTATCGGATGCCGTAGCACGAATCAGCACTTAAAACGGAGCGGTATGCGATAAGCTACGCCTTAAACGTGTGTCTGCACATCCAGGAAGCTCAATTGGACGTATCAGATGCCGATGCACGAATCAGCAATTCAAACGGAGCGGTATGCGCTAAGTTTCGTTTGAAACGTGTGTCTGCACGTCTAGGAAGCTCAATTGGACGATTCGATTGCCGTAGCAGGAATCAGCAATTCAAACGGAGCAGTATGCGCTAAGCTTCACTTGAAACGCGTGTCTGCACGTCTGACAAGCTCAATTAAACATATATGATGCCGTGAGACGAATTAGCGCTTCAAACGGAGCAGTATGCGCTTAAGTTTCGCTTAAAACGCGTGTCTGCACGTCTAAGAAGCTCAATTATACGTATCTGATGCCGTAAGACGAATTAGCACTTCAAACGGAGTGGTATGCGATAAGCTACGCTTTAAACGTGTGTCTGCACGTCAGGAAGCTCAATTGGACGTATCGAATGCCGTAGCACGAATCATCAATTCAAACGGAGCAGTATGCGCTAAGTTTTGTTTGAAACGTGTGTCTGCACGTCTAGGAAGATCAATTGGACGTATCGAATGCCGTAGCATGAATCAGCAATTCAAACGGAGCGGTATGCGCTAAGTTTCTTTTGGAACGTGTGTCTGCACGTCCAGGAAGCTCAATTGGATGTATCGAATGCCGTAGCACGAATTATCCTTTCGAACGGATCCGTATGCGCTAAGTTACGCTTGAAATGCGTGTCTGCACGTACACGAAGCTCAATTGGACGTATCGAATGCCGTAGGACAAATCAGCGCTTCAAACAGAGCAAAATGCGCTAACCTATACTTCTTACCTGTGTCTGCAGCTACGCTTAAAACGTGTGTCTGCACATCCAGAAAGCTCAATTGGACGTATCGGATGCCGTAGGACGAATCAAAGCTTCAAACGGAGCAGTATGCGCTAAGTTACGCTCGAAACGCGTGTCTGCACGTCCAGGAAGATCAATTAGATGTATTCAATGATTCGTGCTACGGCATCAGATTCGTCTAATTGAGCTTCTTAGACGTGTAGACACACGCTTCAAGCGTAACTTAAGCGCATACTGCTCCGTTCTAAGCGCTGATTCGTCCTACGTCTTCAGCTACGTTCTATCTAGCTACCCGAACGTGCAGACACGTGTTTCAATCAAACCTTAGCGCATACTGCTCCGTTTGAATTGCTGATTCGTTCTACGCCACTAGATACGTCCAATTGAGCGTCCTGGACGTGCAAACACACGTTTAAAGCGTAACTTAGCGTATACTGCTCCGTTTGAAGCGCTGATTTGTCGTACGGCATCTTCTACGTCTTATTGAATTTCTTAGATGTCCAGACACGCGTTTAAAGCGTAGCTTATTGCATACCGCTTCGTTTAAAGTGCTGATTCGTGCTACGGCATTCGATACGTCAAATCGAGCTTCCTGGTCGTGCAGACACGCGTTATAAGCGAAACTTAAGCGCATACTGCCCCGTTTGAAGCGCTGATTCGTCTTACGGCATCAGATACGTATATAAGCGCTTCTTAGACGTGCGACACGCGTTTCAAGCGAAACTTAGCGCATACCGCTCCGTTTGAATTGCTGTTCCGTGCTACGGCATTCGATACATCCAATTGAGCTTCCTGGACGTGCGGACACGCCTTTCAAGCGAAACTTAAGCACATACGGCTCCTTTTGAACCGCTAATTTGTCTTATGGCATCAGATACGTCTAATTGAGCTTCTCAGACGTGCAGACACGCGTTTCAAGCGAAACTTAGCGCCATCTGCTCCGTTTGAATCGCTATTTCGTCTTACGGCAATCGATACGTCCAATTGAGCTTCCTGGACGTGCGGACACGCGTTTCATGCGAAACTTAAGCGCATACCGCTCCGTTTGAAGCGCTAATGTGTCTTTCGACATCAGATACGTCTAATTGAGCTTCCTGTACGAGCAGACACGCATTTCAAGCGTAACTTAGCGCATACCGCTCCGTTTGAATTGCTGATTCGTGCTACGGCATTCGATACATCCAATTGAGCTTTCTGGACGTGCGGACACGCGTTTCAAGCGAAACTTAGCGCATACTGCTCCGGTTAAAGGGACAATCCGTGCTACGTCATCAGTGTTGTCCAATCAAGCTTCCCGGACATGCAGACACGCGTTTCAAGCGAAACTTAGCGCATACTGCTCCGTTTGAAGCGCGGATTCGTGCTGCGGCATTCGATACATCCAATTGAGCTTCCTGTACGAGCGGACACGCGTTTGAAGCGATACTTAGCACATACTGCTCCGTTGGAAGTTGATTCGTGCAACGGCATTAGCTACGTCGTATCAAGCTTCCCGGACGAGCAGACACGCGTTTCAAGCGTAACTTAGCGCATACTGCTCCGTTTGAATTGTTAATCTGTCCTACGGCATCGGATACGTCTAGTTCAACTTCTTGGACGTGCAGACACGCGTTCCAAGCGTAACTTAAGCGCATACTGCTCCGTTTAAAGTTTTGATTCGTGCTACGGCATCAGATTTGTCGATTTGAGCTTCTTAGACGTGCAGACACACGTTTCAATCAACACTTAGCGCATATTGCTTAATTGAATTGCTGGTTCGTGCTACGGCGTCAGATACGTCCAACTAAGCTTCCCGGACATGCCGACACGCGTTTCAAGCGTAAATTAGCGCATACTGCTCCGTTTGAATTGCTGAATCGTGCTACGGCATCCGATACGTCCATTTAAGCTTCCCGGACATGCAGACACGCGTTTCAAGCGTAACTTTGCGCATACTGCTCCGTTTGAATTGCTGGTTCGTCCTACGGCATTGGATACATCAAATTTGATCTTTTTAGACGTGCAGACACGCGTTTTAAGCAAAACCCAGTGCGTACTGCTCCGTTTGGAGCGCTGATTCGTCTTACGGCATCAGCTACGTCTAAATGAGCTTATTCGACGTGCAGACACGCGTTTCAAGCGAAACTTTAGTGCCTACTGCTCCGTTCGAAGCGCTGATTCGTCTTATGGCATCAGAAACGTCTAATTGAGCTTCTTAGGCGTACAGACACGCGTTCAAAGCAAAACTTAGCGCATACCGCTACGTTTGAATTGCTGATTCGTCCTACGGCATTGAATACATCTAATTGATCTTTGTGGACGTGCAGACACGCGTTTCAAGCGAAACTTAAGCGCATACTGCTCCGTTTGAAGCGCTGATTCGTGCTACGGCATTCGGAACGTCCAATTGATCTTCCTGGACGTGCAGACACGCGTTTCAAGCGAAACTTAGCGCATACCGCTCCGTTTGAATTGCTGACTTGTGCTACGCCATTCGATACGTCCAATTGCGCTTCCTGTACGTGCAGACATGCGTTTCAAGCGAAACCTAAGTGCATACTGCTCTGTTCGAAGCGTTGATTCGTCTTACGGCATCAGATACGTCTAATCGAGCTTCTTTGACGTGCAGACACGCGTTCAAAGCAAAACTTAGCGCATACCACTCCCTTTGAATTGCTGATTCGTCCTACGGCTTTGAATACATCTAATTGATCTTCCTGGGTGTGCAGACACACGTTTCAAGCGTAACTTAGCGCATACCGCTCCGTTTGAGTTGCTGATTCGTGCTACGGCATTTGAAACGTCCAATTGAGATTCCCGGACAAGCAGACGCGCGTTTTAAGCGAAACTTAGCGCATACGGCTCCTTTTGAAGTGTTGATTCGTGCTACGGCATCCGATACGTCCAATTGATCTTCTTGGACGTGCAGACACGCGTTCAAAGCGAAACTTAGCGCATACCGCTCCGTTTGAATTGCTGACTTGTGCTACGCCATTCGATACGTCCAATTGCGCTTCCTGTACGTGCAGACACGCGTTATAAGCGAAACCTAAGTGCATACTGCTCTGTTCGAAGCGTTGATTCGTCTTACGGCATCAGATACGTCTAATTGAGCTTCTTAGACGTGCAGACACGCGTTCAAAGCAAAACTTAGCGCATACCACTCCCTTTGAATTGCTGATTCGTCCTACGGCTTTGAATACATCTAATTGATCTTCCTGGACGTGCAGACACACATTTCAAGCGTAACTTAGCGCATACCGCTCCGTTTGAATTGCTGATTCGTGCTACGGCATTTGAAACGTCCAATTGAGATTCCCGGACAAGCAGACGCGCGTTTCAAGCGAAACTTAGCGCATACGGCTCCTTTAGAAGTGTTGATTCGTGCTACGGCATTAGCTACGTCCAAACAAGCTTTTTGGACGTGCAAACACGCGTTTCAAGCGAAGCTTAGCGCATACAGCTCTATTTGAATTGCTAATTCGTCCTACAACATCGGATACATGTAGTTGAGCTTTCTGGACGTGCAGACACGCGTTTCAAGCGTAACTCAAGCGCATACTGCTCCATTTGAAGCGATGATTCGTGCTACGGCATCAGATTTGTCTTTTTGAGCTTCTTAGACGTGAAGACACACGTTTCAAGCGAAAAATAGCGCAGATTGCTCCCTTTGAATTGCTGATTCGAGCTACAGAAACAGATACGTCCAATTGAGCTTCCCGGATATGCCGACACGCGTTTCAAGCGTAACTTAGCGCATATTGCTTCGTTTGAATTTTTAATCTGTCCTACGGCATCGGATACATCAAATTTAACTTCCTGGACGTGCAGAAACGCGTTTCAAGCGAAACTTAAGCGCATACTGCTCCGTTTGAAGTTATGTTTCGAGCTACGGAATCAGATTTGTCTATTTTAGCTACTTAGACGTGCAGACGCACGTTTCAAACAGAACTTAGCTCATATTGCTCCGTTTGAATTGCTGATTCGTGCTACGGCATCAGATACGTCCAACTAAGCTTCCCGGACATGCAGACACGCGTTTGAAGCGTAACTTAGCAAATACTGCTCCGTTT
Source organism: Plasmopara viticola (assembly GCA_001695595.3). Classification (NCBI taxonomy): domain Eukaryota; phylum Oomycota; class Peronosporomycetes; order Peronosporales; family Peronosporaceae; genus Plasmopara; species Plasmopara viticola. The sequence goes on along the minus strand of MBPM02000325.1, from coordinate 5,017 downwards.
GAATTGCTAATTCGTCCTACGGAATCGGATACATCAAATTTGATCTTCTTTAGACGTGCAGACACGCGTTGCAAGCAAAACCCAGTGCGTACTGCTCCGTTTGGAGCGCTGATTCGTCTTACGGCATCAGCTACGTCTGATTGAGCTTATTAGACTTGCAGACACGCGTTTCAAGCGAAACTTAGCGCATACTGCTCCGTTTAAATTGCTGATTCGTGCTACGGCATCAGATACGTCCAATTGAGCTTTCTGGACAAGCAGACGCGCGTTTCAAGCGAAACTTAGCGCATACGGCTCCTTCTGAAGTGTTGATTCGTGCTACGGCATCAGATACGTCCAATCAAGCTTCCCAGACGTGCAGACACATGTTTCAAACGAAAATTAGCGCATACTGCTCCGTTTGAATTGCTAATTCGTCCTACGGCATCGGATACATCTATTTTAACTTCCTGGACGTGCAGACACGCTATCTAAGCAAAACTTGAGCGCATACTGCTCCGTTTGAAGTGATGATTCGTGCTACGGCATCAGCTACGTCTAATTGAGCTTTTTAGACGTGCAGACACACGTTTCAAGCGAGACTTAGCGCATATTGCTCCGTTTGAATTGCTGGTTCGTGATACGGCATCAGATACGTCCAAATAAGCTTTCCGGACATGCAGACACGCGTTTGAAGCGTAACTTAGCGCATATTGCTTCGTTTGAATTGCTGCTTCATCCTACGGCATCGGATACATCAAAATTGATCTTCTTAGACGTGCAGACCCGCGTTTCAAACGAAACTTAGTGCATACTGCTCCGTTTGGAGCGCTGATTCGTCTTACGGCATCAGCTACGTCTAATTTAGCTAATTAGACGTGCAGACACGCGTTTCAGGCGAAACTCTGCGCATACTGCTCCGTTTGAATTGCTGATTCGTGCTACGGCATCAGATACGTCCAATCGAGCTTCCTGGACAAGCTGACGCGCGTTTTAAGCGAAACTTAGCGCATACGGCTCCTTTTGAAGCCTTGATTCGTGCTACGGCATTAGCTACGTCCAAACAAGCTTCTCGGACGTGCAAACACGCGTTTCAAGCGAAACCTAGCGCATACCGCTCCGTTTGAATTGCTAATTCGTCCTACAACATCGGATACATCTAGTTGAGCTTTCTGGACGTGCAGACACGCGTTTCAAGCGTAACTTAAGCGCATACTGCTCCATTTGAAGCGATGATTCGTGCTACGGCATCAGATTTGTCTTTTTGAGCTTCTTAGACGTGAAAACACACGTTTCAAGCGAAACTTAAGCGCATACTGCTCCGTTTGAAATGATGATTCGTGCTACGGCATCAGACCTGTCTATTTGAGATTGTAAGACGTGTAGACACACGTTTCAAGCGAATCTTAAGCGCATACTGCTCCATTTGAAGCGATGATTCGTGCTACGGCATCAGATTTGTCTTTTTGAGCTTCTTAGACGTGAAAACACACGTTTCAAGCGAAAAATAGCGCATATTGCTCCGTTTGAATTGCTGATACGTGCTACAGCATCAGATACGTCCAATTGAGCTTCCCGGACATGCCGACACGCGTTTCAATCGTAACTTAGCGCATACTGCTCCGGTTTAAGGGATAATTCGTGCTACGTCATCAGTGTTGTCCAATCAAGCTTCTCGGACATGCAGACACGCGTTTCAAGCGAAACGTAGCGCATACTGCTCCGTTTGAAGCGCGGATTCGTGCTGCGGCATTCGATACGTCCAATTGAGTTTCCTGTACGAGCGGACACGCGTTTGAAGCGATACTTAGCACAAACTGCTCCGTTGGAAGTGTTGATTCGTGCTACGGCATCAGCTACGTCCAATCAAGCTTCCCGGACGTGCAGACACGCGTTTCAAGCGTAACTTAGCGCTTACTGCTCCGTTTGAATTGCGGATTCGTGTTACGGTATTCGATACGTCCAATTAAGCTTCCTGTACGTGCAGACACGCGTTTCAAGCGAAACTTACCGCGTACGGCTCCGTTCGAAGCGTTGATTTGTCATACGGCATCATACACGTCAAATTGATCTTCCTGGACGTGCAGACACGCGTTTCAAGCGTAACTTAAGCGCATACTGCTCCATTTGAAGCGATGATTCGTGCTACGGCATCAGATTTGTCTGTTTGAGCTTCTTAGACGTGAAGACACACGTTTCAAGCGAAAAATAGCACATACTGCTCCGTTTGAATTGCTGGTTCGTGCTACAGCATCAGATACGTCGAATTAAGTTTCCTGGACAAGCAAACACGTGTTCCAAGCGTAGCTTAGCGGATTCTGCTCCGTTTGAAGCTCTGATTCGTCTTACGGCATCAGATACTTCTAATTGAACTTTTGAACGTGCAGACACGCGTTTCAAGCGAAACTTAGCGCATACTGCTCCGTTTGAAGTGTTGATTCGTGCTACGGCATCCGATACGTCCAATTGAGCTTTCTGGACGTGCAACAACGCGTTTCAAGCGTAACTGAACCGCATACTGCTCCGTTTGAAGCGATGATTCGTGCTACGGCATCAGATTTGTCTTTTTGAGCTTCTTAGACGTGAAAACACACGTTTCAAGCGAATCTTAAGCGCATACTGCTCCATTTGAAGCGAGGATTCGTGCTACGGCATCAGATTTGTCTATTTGAGCTTCTTAGACGTGAAAACACACGTTTCAAGCGAAAAATAGCGCATATTGCTCCGTTTGAATTGCTGATACGAGCTACAGCATCAGATACGTCCAATTGAGCTTCCCGAACATGCCGACACGCGTTTCAAGCGTAACTTAGCGCATACCGCTCCGGTTAAAGGGATAATTCGTGCTACGTCATCAGAGTTGTCCAATCAAGCTTCTCGGACATGCAGACACGCGTTTCAAGCGAAACTTAGCGCATACTGCTCCGTTTGAAGTGTTGATTCGTGCTACGGCATCCGATACGTCCAATTGAGCTTTCTGGACGTGCAACAACGCGTTTCAAGCGTAACTGAAGCGCATACTGCTCCGTTTGAAGCGATGATTCGTGCTACGGCATCAGATTTGTCTTTTTGAGCTTCTTAGCCGTGAAAACACACTATTCAAGCGAAACTTAAGCGCATACTGCTCCGTTTGAAATGATGATTCGTGCTACGGCATCAGACCTGTCTATTTGAGATTGTAAGACGTGTAGACACACGTTTCAAGCGAATCTTAAGCGCATACTGCTCCATTTGAAGCGATGATTCGTGCTACGGCATCAGATTTGTCTTTTTGAGCTTCTTAGACGTGAAAACACACGTTCAATCGCAAAATAGCGCATATTGCTCCCGTTTGTGCCGTTATGAATTACGCTGATACGTGCTACAGCATCAGAGACGTCCAATTGAGCTTCCGACATGCCGACACGCGTTTCAAGCGTAACTTAGCGCATACTGCTCCGGTAAAGGGATAATTCGTGCTACGTCATCAGTGTTGTCCAATCAAGCTTCTCGGACATGCAGACACGCGTTTCAAGCGAAACTTAGCGCATACTGCTCCGTTTGAAGTGTTGATTCGTGCTACGGCATCCGATACGTCCAATTGAGCTTCTGGACGTGCAACAACGCGTTTCAAGCGTAACTAACCGCATACTGCTCCGTTTGAAGCGATGATTCGTGCTACGGCATCAGATTTGTCTTTTTGAGCTTCTTAGACGTGAAAACAACACGTTTCAAGCGAATCTAAGCGCATACTGCTCCATTTGAAGCGAGGATTCGTGCTACGGCATCAGATTTGTCTATTTGAGCTTCTTAGACGTGAAAACACACGTTTCAAGCGAAAAATAGCGCATATTGCTCCGTTTGAATTGCTGATACGTGCTACAGCATCAGAGACGTCCAATTGAGCTTCCCGGACATGCCGACACGCGTTTCAAGCGTAACTTAGCGCATACTGCTCCGGTTAAAGGGATAATTCGTGCTACGTCATCAGTGTTGTCCAATCAAGCTTCTCGGACATGCAGACACGAGTTTCAACCGAAAGTGCATACTGCTCCATTTGAAGTGTGATTCGTGCTACGGCATCCGATTACGTCCAATTGAGCTTTCTGGACGTGCAACAACGCGTTTCAAGCGTAACTGAACCGCATACTGCTCCGTTTGAAGCGATGATTCGTGCTACGGCATCAGATTTGTCTTTTTGAGCTTCTTAGACGTGAAAACACACGTTTCAAGCGAATCTTAAGCGCATACTGCTCCATTTGAAGCGAGGATTCGTGCTACGGCATCAGATTTGTCTATTTGAGCTTCTTAGACGTGAAAACACACGTTTCAAGCGAAAAATAGCGCATATTGCTCCGTTTGAATTGCTGATACGAGCTACAGCATCAGATACGTCCAATTGAGCTTCCCGAACATGCCGACACGCGTTTCAAGCGTAACTTAGCGCATACCGCTCCGGTTAAAGGGATAATTCGTGCTACGTCATCAGAGTTGTCCAATCAAGCTTCTCGGACGTGCAGACACGCGTTTCAAGCGTAACTTAGCGCATACTGCTCCGTTTGAATTGCTGATTCGTGCTACGGCATTCGATACGTCCAATTGAGCTTCTGGACGTGCAACAACGCGTTTCAAGCGTAACTGAAGCGCATACTGCTCCGTTTGAAGCGAATTCGTGCTACGGCATCAGATTTGTCTTTTTGAGCTTCTTACCGTGAAAACACACTATTCAAGCGAAACTTAAGCGCATACTGTCCGTTTGAAATGATGATTCGTGCTACGGCATCAGACCTGTCTATTGAGATGTGTAAGACTGTAACACAACGTTTCAAGCGAATCTTAAGCGCATACTGCTCCATTTGAAGCGATATTCGTGCTACGGCATCAGATTTGTCTTTTTTGAGCTTCTTAGACTGAAAACACACGTTTCAAGCGCAAAATAGCGCATATGCTCCGTGTTGAATTGCTACGTGCTACAGCATCAGAGACGTCCAATTGAGCTTCCCGGACATGCCGACACGCGTTTCAAGCGTAACTTAGCGCATACTGCTCCGGTTAAAGG
>MBPM02000324.1:0-27566 GCA_001695595.3 Plasmopara viticola | reverse complement strand
ACGAATAAGAACTACATTTCTGCTAAGTCGTTTCTTAAGAAAATTCCACTATCAATCACGCTAGTTCTGCAAGAAACAAAGTACGATTGTTATGTACGACTTTCTCTGCTTAGTTCTTTCTTTCTAAATAAGTACAGCTGCGAAATTTTACAAGCTAAGTACGAATGTCAAGTACGACATCTTTGAATAGTCTAGTATTTAATTTTTTTACATTTACTTCCGCTATAATTACTGAAATCTAAGTTAATACGATCGTCGCTTCTGCTAAGTCCGCTTTCCAATATATTTTCGTTTCCAATCGGGCTATATTAACAATATTTGAGCTAGGTGCAATTTTTAAATTACGATTTCATTCTGCTAATAACAATTTCAAGAATGCCTTTATATAATCACGCGGCATACACAAAATCTAAGCTATGTATAGATACTGAAAACGGTATTTTCTGCTATGTCCGGCGTTTTCCAAATTTTCCAATTACGCTATACTCTACATGCTAAGCTAAGTACGAATTAAAACAACACTTTCTGCTAAGTCCGTTTCTTAGGAAGATTTCACTACTAACCCCGCTAGTTCTGCAAAAAAAGAAGTCCGATTGTTAAGTACGACATTTCCTTCTAAGTTTGTTCATTTTCAATAATTACACGCTGCGCATTATCTTCAAGCTAAGTACGAATGTTAAGTACGACATTATCTGATAAGTCTATTATTACCTGTTTTTTACATTTAATTACGCTATATTACTGAAGTCTAGCTAAGTACGATTGTCATTACTGCTAAGTTCGCTTTCGAATATATATTTCCGTTTCCAATCAAGCTATATAACAATATTTGAGCTAGGTGCAATTGTTGAATACGATTTTCATTCTGCTAATACAATTTTAAAAAATTGTTTTTCCAATCTCACGCTTAATCCCACAAAAGCTTAGCTAAGTACGAATAAGAACTACATTTTCTGCTAAGTTCGTTTCTTAAAAAATTTCACTATCAATCACGCTATTCTGCAAGAAAGAAGTACGATTGTTATGTACGACTTTCTCTGCTTAGTTCTTTCTTTCTAAATAAGTACAGTTGCGAAATTTCTACAAGCTAAGTACGAATGTCAAGTACGACATCTATTGAATAGTCTCGCTATTTAATTATTTTTACATTTACTTACGCTATAATTACTGAAATCTAAGTTAAGTACGATCGTCGCTTTTGCTAAGCCGCTTTCCAATATATTTTCGTTTCCAATCAAGCATATTAACAATATTTGAGCTAGGTGCAATTTTTAAATACGATTTTCATTCTGCTAATAACAATTTAAGAATGCTATCGCGGCACACAACAATCTAAGCTAAGTATAGATACTGAAAACGGTATTTTCTGCTATATCCGTCGTTTTCAAATTTTCCAATTACGCTATACTCTAAATGCTAAGCTAAGTACGAATAAAACAACATTTCTGCTAAGTCCGTTTCTTAGAAGATTTCACTGCTAACCCCGCTAGTTCTGCAAGAAAAGAAGTCCGATTGTTAAGTACGACATTTCCTTCTAAGTTTGTTCATTTTCAATAATTACACCTGCGCATTATCTTCAAGCTAAGTACGAATGTTAAGTACGACATTATCTGATAAGTCTATTATTTACCTGTTTTTACATTTAATTACGCTATAATTACTGAAGTCTAAGCTAAGTACGATTGTCATTACTGCTAAGTTCGCTTTCGAATATATTTCCGTTTCCAATCAAGCTATATTAACAATATTTGAGCTAGGTGCAATTGTTCAATACGATTTCATTCTGCTAATAACAATTTAAAAAATTGTTTTCCAATCACGCTTAATCCACAAAAGCTTAGCTAAGTACGAATAAGAACTACATTTTCTGCTAAGTTCGTTTCTTAAGAAAATTTCACTATCAATCACGCTAGTTCTGCAAGAAACGAAGTACGATTGTTATGTACGACTTTCTCTGCTTAGTTCTTCTTTCTAAATAAGTACAGCTGCGAAATTTCTACAAGCTAAGTACGAATGTCAAGTACGACATCTATTGAATAGTCTAGTATTTAATTATTTTTTACATTTACTTACGCTATAATTACTGAAATCTAAGTTAAGTACGATCGTCGCTTTGCTAAGTCCGCTTTCCAATATATTTTCGTTTCCAATCAAGCTATATTAACAATATTTGAGCTAGGTGCAATTTTTAAATACGATTTTCATTCTGCTAATAACAATTTAAGAATGCCTATAATCACGCGGCATACACAAAATCTAAGCTAAGTATAGATACTGAAAACGGTATTTTCTGCTATGTCCGCGTTTTTCAAATTTTCCAATTACGCTATACTCTAAATGCTAAGCTAAGTACGAATAAAAACAACACTTTCTGCTAAGTCCGTTTCTTAGAAAGATTTACTGCTAACCCCGCTAGTTCTGCAAGAAAAGAAGTCCGATTGTTAAGTACGACATTTCCTTTAAGTTTGTTCATTTTCAATAATTACACCTGCGCATTATCTTCAAGCTAAGTACGAATGTTAAGTACGACATTATTGATAAGTCTATTATTTACCTGTTTTTTACATTTAATTACGCTATAATTACTGAAGTCTAAGCTAAGTACGATTGTCATTACTGCTAAGTTCGCTTTCGAATATATTTCCGTTTCCAATCAAGCTATATTAACAATATTTGAGCTAGGTGCAATTGTTCAATACGATTTTCATTCTGCTAATAACAATTTTAAAAAATTGTTTTTTCCAATCACGCTTAATCCACAAAAGCTTAGCTAAGTACGAATAAGAACTACATTTTCTGCTAAGTTCGTTTCTTAAGAAAATTTCACTATCAATCACGCTAGTTCTGCAAGAAAAAAGTACGATTGTTATGTACGACTTTCTCTGCTTAGTTCGTTCTTTCTAAATAAGTACAGCTGCGAAATTTCTACAAGCTAAGTACGAATGTCAAGTACGACATCTGTTGAATAGTCTAGTATTTAATTTTTTTACATTTACTTACGCTATAATTACTGAAATCTAAGTTAAGTACGATCGTCGCTTCTGCTAAGTCCGCTTTCCAATATATTTTCGTTTCCAATCAAGCTATATTAACAATATTTGAGCTAGGTGCAATTTTTAAATACGATTTTCATTCTGCTAATAACAATTTCAAGAATGCCTTTATATAATCACGCGGCATACACAAAATCTAAGCTATGTATAGATACTGAAAACGGTATTTTCTGCTATGTCCGGCGTTTTCCAAATTTTCCAATTACGCTATACTCTAAATGCTAAGCTAAGTACGAATAAAAACAACACTTTCTGCTAAGTCCGTTTCTTAGGAAGATTTACTGCTAACCCCGCTAGTTCTGCAAGAAAAGAAGTCCGATTGTTAAGTACGACATTTCCTTCTAAGTTTGTTCATTTTCAATAATTACACCTGCGCATTATCTTCAAGCTAAGTACGAATGTTAAGTACGACATTTTTGATAAGTCTATTATTACCTGTTTTTTACATTTAATTACGCTATAATTACTGAAGTCTAAGCTAAGTACGATTGTCATTACTGCTAAGTTCGCTTTCGAATATATTTCCGTTTCCAATCAAGCTATATTAACAATATTTGAGCTAGGTGCAATTGTTAATACGATTTTCATTCTGCTAATAACAATTTTAAAAATTGTTTTTCCAATCACGCTTAATCCACAAAAGCTTAGCTAAGTACGAATAAGAACTACATTTTCTGCTAAGTTCGTTTCTTAAGAAAATTTCACTATCAATCACGCTAGTTCTGCAAGAAAAGAAGTACGATTGTTATGTACGACTTTCTCTGCTTAGTTCGTTCTTTCTAAATAAGTACAGCTGCGAAATTTCTACAAGCTAAGTACGAATGTCAAGTACGACATCTATTGAATAGTCTAGTATTTAATTATTTTTTACATTTACTTACGCTATAATTACTGAAATCTAAGTAAAGTACGATCGTCGCTTCTGCTAAGTCCGCTTTCCAATATATTTTCGTTTCCAATCAAGCTATATTAACAATATTTGAGCTAGGTGCAATTTTTAAATACGATTTTCATTCTGCTAATAACAATTTCAAGAATGCTTTATATAATCACGCGACATACACAAAATCTAAGCTTAGTATAGATACTGAAAACGGTAATTTCTGCTATGTCTGGCGTTTCAAAATTTTCCAATTACGCTATACTCTAAATGCTAAGCTAAGTACGAATAAAAACAACACTTTCTGCTAAGTCCGTTTCTTAGAAAGATTTCACTGCTAACCCCGCTAGTTCTGCAAGAAAAGAAGTCCGATTGTTAAGTACGACATTTCCTTCTAAGTTTGTTCATTTTCAATAATTACACCTGCGCATTATCTTCAAGCTAAGTACGAATGTTAAGTACGACATTATTTGATAAGTCTATTATTTACCTGTTTTTTACATTTAATTACGCTATAATTACTGAAGTCTAAGCTAAGTACGATTGTCATTACTGCTAAGTTCGCTTTCGAATATATTTCCGTTTCCAATCAAGCTATATTAACAATATTTGAGCTAGGTGCAATTGTTCAATACGATTTTCATTCTGCTAATAACAATTTTAAAAATTGTTTTCCAATCACGCTTAATCCACAAAAGCTTAGCTAAGTACGAATAAGAACTACATTTTCTGCTAAGTTCGTTTCTTAAAAAATTTCACTATCAATCACGCTAGTTCTGCAAGAAAAGAAGTACGATTGTTATGTACGACTTTCTCTGCTTAGTTCGTTCTTTCTAAATAAGTACAGCTGCGAAATTTCTACAAGCTAAGTACGAATGTCAAGTACGACATCTATTGAATAGTCTAGTATTTAATTATTTTTTACATTTACTTACGCTATAATTACTGAAATCTTAAGTTATTACGATGCTTTTAATTTCCCTAGCTATATGTCAATAAGCTTATTACAATTTATTTGTAACTTTCAAAACGAATTACTTAATTAATCAGCATACACAAAATTTAAGCTAAGTATAGATACTGAAAACGGTATTTTCTGCTATGTCCGGCGTTTTTCAAATTTTCCAATTACGCTATACTCTAAATGCTAAGCTAAGTACGAATAAAAACAACACTTTCTGCTAAGTCCGTTTCTTAGGAAGATTTCACTGCTAAATCCGCTAGTTCTGCAAGAAAAGAAGTCCGATTGTTAAGTACGACATTTCCTTCTAAGTTTGTTCATTTTCAATAATTACACCTGCGCATTATCTTCAAGCTAAGTACGAATGTTAAGTACGACATTATTTGATAAGTCTATTATTTACCTGTTTTTACATTTAATTACGCTATAATTACTGAAGTCTAAGCTAAGTACGATTGTCATTACTGCTAAGTTCGCTTTCGAATATATTTCCGTTTCCAATCAAGCTATATTAACAATATTTGAGCTAGGTGCAATTGTTCAATACGATTTTCATTCTGTTGATAACAATTTCAAAAAATTGTTTTTCAATCACGCTTAATCCACAAAAGCTTAGCTAAGTACGAATAAGAACTACATTTTCTGCTAAGTCGTTTCTTAAGAAAATTTCACTATCAATCACGCTAGTTCTGCAAGAAAAAAGTACGATTGTTATGTACGACTTTCTCTGCTTAGTTCGTTCTTTCTAAATAAGTACAGCTGCGAAATTTCTACAAGCTAAGTACGAATGTCAAGTACGACATCTATTGAATAGTCTAGCATTTAATTTTTTTTACATTTACTTACGCTATAATTACTGAAATCTAAGTTAAGTACGATCGTCGCTTCTGCTAAGTCCGCTTTCCAATATATTTTCGTTTCCAATCAAGCTATATTAACAATATTTGAGCTAGGTGCAATTTTTAAATACGATTTTCATTCTGCTAATAACAATTTCAAGAATGCCTTTATATAATCACGCGGCATACACAAAATCTAAGCTATGTATAGATACTGAAAACGGTATTTTCTGCTATGTCCGGCGTTTTCCAAATTTTCCAATTACGCTATACTCTAAATGCTAAGCTAAGTACGAATAAAAACAACACTTTCTGCTAAGTCCGTTTCTTAGGAAGATTTCACTGCTAACCCCGCTAGTTCTGCAAGAAAAGAAGTCCGATTGTTAAGTACGACATTTCCTTCTAAGTTTGTTCATTTTCAATAATTACACCTGCGCATTATCTTCAAGCTAAGTACGAATGTTAAGTACGACATTATTGATAAGTCTATTATTTACCTGTTTTTTACATTTAATTACGCTATAATTACTGAAGTCTAAGCTAAGTACGATTGTCATTACTGCTAAGTTCGCTTTCGAATATATTTCCGTTTCCAATCAAGCTATATTAACAATATTTGAGCTAGGTGCAATTGTTAATACGATTTTCATTCTGCTAATAACAATTTTAAAAATTGTTTTTCCAATCACGCTTAATCCACAAAAGCTTAGCTAAGTACGAATAAGAACTACATTTTCTGCTAAGTTCGTTTCTTAAGAAAATTTCACTATCAATCACGCTAGTTCTGCAAGAAAAGAAGTACGATTGTTATGTACGACTTTCTCTGCTTAGTTCGTTCTTTCTAAATAAGTACAGCTGCGAAATTTCTACAAGCTAAGTACGAATGTCAAGTACATCTATTGAATAATCTAGTATTTAATTATTTTTACATTTACTTACGCTATAATTACTGAAATCTAAGTTAAGTACGATCGTCGCTTCTGCTAAGTCCGCTTTCCAATATATTTTCGTTTCCAATCAAGCTATATTAACAATATTTGAGCTAGGTGCAATTTTTAAATACGATTTTCATTCTGCTAATAACAATTTCAAGAATGCCTTTATATAATCACGCGGCATACACAAAATCTAAGCTAAGTATAGATACTGAAAACGGTATTTTCTGCTATGTCCGGCGTTTTTCAAATTTTCCAATTACGCTATACTCTAAATGCTAAGCTAAGTACGAATAAAAACAACACTTTCTGCTAAGTCCGTTTCTTAGGAAGATTTCACTGCTAACCCCGCTAGTTCTGCAAGAAAAGAAGTCCGATTGTTAAGTACGACATTTCCTTCTAAGTTTGTTCATTTTCAATAATTACACCTGCGCATTATCTTCAAGCTAAGTACGAATGTTAAGTACGACATTATTGATAAGTCTATTATTTACCTGTTTTTTACATTTAATTACGCTATAATTACTGAAGTCTAAGCTAAGTACGATTGTCATTACTGCTAAGTTCGCTTTCGAATATATTTCCGTTTCCAATCAAGCTATATTAACAATATTTGAGCTAGGTGCAATTGTTCAATACGATTTTCATTCTGCTAATAACAATTTAAAAAAATTGTGTTTCCAATCACGCTTAATTCACAAAAGCTTAGCTGAGCACGAATAAGAACTACATTTTCTGCTAAGTTCGTTTCTTAAAAAATTTCACTATCAATCACGCTAGTTCTGCAAGAAACGAAGTACGATTGTTATGTACGACTTTCTCTGCTTAGTTCGTTCTTTCTAAATAAGTACAGCTGCGAAATTTCTACAAGCTAAGTACGAATGTCAAGTACGACATCTATTGAATAGTCTAGTATTTAATTATTTTTTACATTTACTTACGCTATAATTACTGAAATCTAAGTTAAGTACGATCGTCGCTTCTGCTAAGTCCGCTTTCCAATATATTTTCGTTTCCAATCAAGCTATATTGACAATATTTGAGCTAGGTGCAAATTTTAAATACGATTTTCATTCTGCTAATAACAGTTTTAAGAATGCCTGTCGCGGCATACACAAAATCTAAGCTAAGTATAGATGCTGAAAACGGTATTTTCTGCTATATCCGGCGTTTTAAAATTTTCCAATTACGCTATACTCTAAATGCTAAGCTAAGTACGAATAAAAACAACACTTTCTGCTAAGTCCGTTTCTTAGGAAGATTTCACTGCTAACCCCGCTAGTTCTGCAAGAAAAGAAGTCCGATTGTTAAGTACGACATTTCCTTCTAAGTTTGTTCATTTTCAATAATTACACCTGCGCATTATCTTCAAGCTAAGTACGAATGTTAAGTACGACATTATTTGATAAGTCTATTATTTACCTGTTTTTTACATTTAATTACGCTATAATTACTGAAGTCTAAGCTAAGTACGATTGTCATTACTGCTAAGTTCGCTTTCGAATATATTTCCGTTTCCAATCAAGCTATATTAACAATATTTGAGCTAGGTGCAATTGTTCAATACGATTTTCATTCTGCTAATAACAATTTTAAAAATTGTTTTCCAATCACGCTTAATCCACAAAAGCTTAGCTAAGTACGAATAAGAACTACATTTTCTGCTAAGTTCGTTTCTTAAGAAAATTTCACTATCAATCACGCTAGTTCTGCAAGAAAAGAAGTACGATTGTTATGTACGACTTTCTCTGCTTAGTTCGTTCTTTCTAAATAAGTACAGCTGCGAAATTTTTACAAGCTAAGTACGAATGTCAAGTACGACATCTGTTGAATAGTCTAGTATTTAATTTTTTTTACATTTACTTCCGCTATAATTACTGAAATCTAAGTTAAGTACGATCGTCGCTTCTGCTAAGTCCGCTTTCCAATATATTTTCGTTTCCAATCAAGCTATATTGACAATATTTGAGCTAGGTGCAATTTTAAATACGATTTTCATTCTGCTAATAACAATTTCAAGAATGCCTTTATATAATCACGCGGCATACACAAAATCTAAGCTATGTATAGATACTGAAAACGGTATTTTCTGCTATGTCCGGCGTTTTCCAAATTTTCCAATTACGCTATACTCTAAATGCTAAGCTAAGTACGAATAAAAACAACACTTTCTGCTAAGTCCGTTTCTTAGGAAGATTTACTGCTAACCCCGCTAGTTCTGCAAGAAAAGAAGTCCGATTGTTAAGTACGACATTTCCTTCTAAGTTTGTTCATTTTCAATAATTACACCTGCGCATTATCTTCAAGCTAAGTACGAATGTTAAGTACGACATTTTTGATAAGTCTATTATTACCTGTTTTTTACATTTAATTACGCTATAATTACTGAAGTCTAAGCTAAGTACGATTGTCATTACTGCTAAGTTCGCTTTCGAATATATTTCCGTTTCCAATCAAGCTATATCGACAATATTTGAGCTAGGTGCAATTGTTAAATACGATTTTCATTCTGCTAATAACAATTTTAAAAATTGTTTTTCCAATCACGCTTAATCCACAAAAGCTTAGCTAAGTACGAATAAGAACTACATTTTCTGCTAAGTCGTTTCTTAAGAAAATTTCACTATCAATCACGCTAGTTCTGCAAGAAAAGAAGTACGATTGTTATGTACGACTTTCTCTGCTTAGTTCGTTCTTTCTAAATAAGTACAGCTGCGAAATTTCTACAAGCTAAGTACGAATGTCAAGTACATCTATTGAATAGTCTAGTATTTAATTATTTTTACATTTACTTACGCAATAATTACTGAAATCTGAATTAAGTACGATCGTCGCTTCTGCTAAGTCCGCTTCCCAATATATTTTCGTTTCCAATCAAGCTATATTACAATATTTGAGCTAGGTGCAATTTTAAATACGATTTTCATTCTGCTAATAACAATTTCAAGAATGCCTTTATATAATCACGCGGCATACACAAAATCTAAGCTAAGTATAGATACTGAAAACGGTATTTTCTGCTATATCCGGCGTTTTCCAAATTTTCCAATTACGCTATACTCTAAATGCTAAGCTAAGTACGAATAAAAACAACACTTTCTGCTAAGTCCGTTTCTTAGAAAGATTTCACTGCTAACCCCGCTAGTTCTGCAAGAAAAGAAGTCCGATTGTTAAGTACGACATTTCCTTCTAAGTTTGTTCATTTTCAATAATTACACCTGCGCATTATCTTCAAGCTAAGTACGAATGTTAAGTACGACATTATTTGATAAGTCTATTATTTACCTGTTTTTTACATTTAATTACGCTATAATTACTGAAGTCTAAGCTAAGTACGATTGTCATTACTGCTAAGTTCGCTTTCGAATATATTTCCGTTTCCAATCAAGCTATATTAACAATATTTGAGCTAGGTGCAATTGTTCAATACGATTTTCATTCTGCTAATAACAATTTTAAAAAATTGTGTTTCCAATCACGCTTAATTCACAAAAGCTTAGCTGAGCACGAATAAGAACTACATTTTCTGCTAAGTTCGTTTCTTAAAAAAATTTCACTATCAATCACGCTAGTTCTGCAAGAAACGAAGTACGATTGTTATGTACGACTTTCTCTGCTTAGTTCTCTCTTTCTAAATAAGTACAGCTGCGAAATTTCTACAAGCTAAGTACGAATGTCAAGTACGACATCTGTTGAATAGTCTAGTATTTAATTATTTTTTACATTTACTTACGCTATAATTACTGAAATCTAAGTTAAGTACGATCGTCGCTTTTGCTAAGTCCGCTTACCAATATATTTTCGTTTCCAATCAAGCTATATTGACAATATTTGAGCTAGGTGCAAATTTTAAATACGATTTTCATTCTGCTAATAACAGTTTTAAGAATGCCTGTCGCGGCATACACAAAATCTAAGCTAAGTATAGATGCTGAAAACGGTATTTTCTGCTATATCCGTCGTTTTTCAAATTTTCCAATTACGCTATACTCTGAATGCTAAGCTAAGCACGAATAAAAACAATATTTCTGCTAAGTCCGTTTCTTAGAAAGATTTTACTGCTAACCCCGCTAGTTCTGCAAGAAAAGAAGTCCGATTGTTAAGTACGACATTTCCTTTTAAGTTTGTTCATTTTCAATAATTACACCTGCGCATTATCTTCAAGCTAAGTACGAATGTTAACTACGACATTATTTGATAAGTCTATTATTCACCTGCTTTTTACATTTAATTACGCTATAATTACTGAAGTCTAAGCTAAGTACGATTGTCATTACTGCTAAGTTCGCTTTCGAATATATTTCCGTTTCCAATCAAGCTATATTGACAATATTTGAGCTAGGTGCAATTGTTCAATACGATTTTAATTCTGCTGATAACAATTTTAAAAATTTGTGTTTCCAATCACTCTTAATTCACAAAAGCTTAGCTGAGCACGAATAAGAACTACATTTTCTGCTAAGGTCGTTTCTTAAGAAAATTCCACTATCAATCACGCTAGTTCTGCAAGAAACGAAGTACGATTGTTATGTACGACTTTCTCTGCTTAGTTCTTTCTTTCTAAATAAGTACAGCTGCGAAATTTTTACAAGCTAAGTACGAATGTCAAGTACGACATCTGTTGAATAGTCTAGTATTTAATTTTTTTTACATTTACTTCCGCTATAATTACTGAAATCTAAGTTAAGTACGATCGTCGCTTCTGCTAAGTCCGCTTTCCAATATATTTTCGTTTCCAATCGGGCTATATTGACAATATTTGAGCTAGGTGCAATATTTAAATACGATTTTCATTCTGCTAATAACAATTTCAAGAATGCCTTTATATAATCACGCGGCACACACAAAATTTAAGCTATGTATAGATACTGAAAACGGTATTTTCTGCTATGTCCGGCGTTTTCCAAATTTTCCAATTACGCTATACTCTAAATGCTAAGCTAAGTACGAATAAAAACAACACTTTCTGCTAAGTCCGTTTCTTAGGAAGATTTTACTGCTAACCCCGCTAGTTCTGCAAGAAAAGAAGTCCGATTGTTAAGTACGACATTTCCTTCTAAGTTTGTTCATTTTCAATAATTACACCTGCGCATTATCTTCAAGCTAAGTACGAATGTTAACTACGACATTGTTTGATAAGTCTATTATTCACCTGTTTTTTACATTTAATTATGCTATAACT
Organism: Plasmopara viticola; assembly: GCA_001695595.3. Lineage (NCBI taxonomy): Eukaryota > Oomycota > Peronosporomycetes > Peronosporales > Peronosporaceae > Plasmopara > Plasmopara viticola. The sequence continues at coordinate 15,716 of MBPM02000324.1, read as the reverse complement.
ACTGAAGTCTAAGCAAAGTACGATTGTCATTACTGCTAAGTTCGCTTTCGAATATATTTCCGTTTCCAATCAAGCTATATCGACAATATTTGAGCTAGGTGCAATTGTTAAATACGATTTTAATTCTGCTGATAACAATTTTAAAAATTTGTTTTTCCAATCTCGCTTAATCCCGCAAAAGCTTAGCTAAGTACGAATAAGAACTACATTTTCTGCTAAGGTCGTTTCTTAAGAAAATTTCACTATCAATCACGCTAGTTCTGCAAGAAAAGAAGTACGATTGTTATGTACGACTTTCTCTGCTTAGTTCGTTCTTTCTAAATAAGTACAGCTGCGAAATTTCTACAAGCTAAGTACGAATGTCAAGTACATCTATTGAATAATCTAGTATTTAATAATTTCTTACATTTACTTACGCTATAATTACTGAAATCTAAGTTAAGTACGATCGTCGCTTCTGCTAAGTCCGCTTTCCAATATATTTTCGTTTCCAATCAAGCTATAATAACAATATTTGAGCTAGGTGCAATTTTTAAATACGATTTTCATTCTGCTAATAACATTTTCAAGAATGCTTTTATATAATCACGCGGCACACACAAAATCTAAGCTAAGTTTAGATGCTGAAAACGGTATTTTCTGCTATATCCGTCGTTTCCAAATTTTCCAATTACGCTATACTCTAAATGCTAAGCTAAGTACGAATAAAAACAACACTTTCTGCTAAGTCCGTTTCTAAGAAAGATTTCACTGCTAACCCCGCTAGTTCTGCAAGAAAAGAAGTCCGATTGTTAAGTACGACATTTCCTTCTAAGTTTGTTCATTTTCAATAATTACACCTGCGCATTATCTTCAAGATAAGTACGAATGTTAAGTACGACATTATTTGATAAGTCTATTATTTACCTGTTTTTTACATTTAATTACGCTATAATTACTGAAGTCTAAGCTAAGTACGATTGCCATTACTGCTAAGTTCGCTTTCGAATATATTTCCGTTTCCAATCAAGCTATATTAACAATATTTGAGCTAGGTGCAATTGTTCAATACGATTTTCATTCTGCTAATAATTTTTTTTAAATTCGTTTAATCCAATCACGCTTAATCCACAAAAGCTTAGCTAAGTACATATAAGAATTACATTTTCTGCTTAGTTCGTTTCTTAAGAAAATTTCACTATCAATCACGCTAGTTCTGCAAGAAAAGAAGTACGATTGTTATGTACGACTTTCTCTGCTTCGTTCGTTCTTTCTAAATAAGTACAGCTGCGCAATTTCTTCGAGCCAAGTACGAATGTTAGGTACGACATCATTCATAAAGTCTATTATTCACCTTTTTTTACATTTACTTACGCTATAATTACAAAAATCTAACTTAAGTACGATTGTCAATTCTGCTAAGTCCGCTATCCAATATATTTTCGTTTCAAAATACAGTTGCACCTAGCTTAAATATTGTTGATAGCACAATAATCAATATTTAAGCTAGGTGCAACTGTTAAATACAATTATTTCCTGCTACTTACATATTGAACCATTCGTTTTTCCGATCACGCTACATACACAAAATCTAAGCTAAGTATGAATACTAGAAGCGGTATTTTCTGCTTTGTCTTACGTTAATCTTTTTGTAATTTTCAACTAAGCTGTATTTTCTGCTTTGTCTTACGTTAATCTTTTTGTAATTTTCAACTAAGCTTAAATTTGAAAATGTTAGCTGAGTACGACATTTTATTAGTGAGTACAAAATCTCAGCGATTTTTCACTCTACGATTAAGCTAAACTTAAAATGTAAGCTAAGTACGACTTCTCTCTTGAGTACAAAATTTCAACGATTTTATATACGATTTTCTCGATTTACTTTAAAACGAATCTTCACTGCAGTACGATTTTTCTCTTGAGTACAAACTTTTAAACGAATCCGCTCAAAAACAGATTTTCACTCAAGTACAAATTCACACTTAGGTACAAATATTCACTCTAAAACAAATTTTATACTGAAATGATTTCTTCCATAAGCTCAAGTACAAATTTTGACTCTAGTGCAAGTTTTGACTCTAGTACAAATTTTGACTTGTGTACAAATTTTAAGAAACAAAATTTCAGTCGAATACATTTTTTCACTTAGGCACCTATTCTCACTCAAGTACGTATTTCCCTCAAGTAAGAATTTACACAACAGTATAAATATTTACTCTGAGACGACTTTTCACTTAAGTACAAAATTTTGTACAGATTTTTGCTCGAGTACGTATTTTACTTAAAATAGTTTCTTTACTCTGAGTAAATTTTCACACTCATATAAATTGTTACTTAATTACAAGTTCTCACTAAAGTACAAATTTTCACACTCATATAAATTGTTACTTAATTACAAGTTCTCACTAAAGTACAAATTTTCGCACTCATATAAATTGTTACTTAATTACAAGTTCTCACTAAAGTACAAATTTTCACAAAAGCAATTTATTTTTATCCTGAAACGAGTTTCCCCTGGTTAGATTTATCCCATAAATGCGAATTTTCACTCAAGTACGTTATACTCTACTCTGATTAAGTTTCCAGCAACTACAAATTTTAACTTAAGCACGAAATTTACTCAAGCACGATCGTCACTTAAGTACGAATTCTCGCTTAAGTACGAATTCTCACTTTAAAGCGAATCTTCAAATACATCTTTTTACTTCAATACAAATTTTCACTTCATTTCTACTAAAGTACACAATTTCAATAAAGTAGATTTTTCACAATACAATTTTGCACTTTAGTACGATATAATCTACTCTGATTGAAGTCCCAAGAAGCTGCAATTTAGACCTTCATCAAGCACGATTTTCACTTAAGTACGAATCCAACTTTGTAACAAATCTCCACTCTAGTACGATTTTTCTTTTAAGTCAATTTTTAACCAAGGAAATTTTTACACTAGACTACAATTTTTTTAAAATAGATTTTCACTCAAATACACTTAAGTACAGATTTCCACTAAGTACGAATTCACGCTAAAGTACTTTTTCATTTAATTACAATTTTTTTCATTAGTACAATTCTTCCATAAGTACAAATCTTGACTCAAGTACAAATATTCACTTGAGAACGAATTTTTTAAGTGCATAATTGTAATTTTGTTCTCTCAGTCGAATACAGTTTTTTACTGAGACATATCATGACCGTACATCAACTCAGCGCCTTGTACTTAAGTAAATATTTTTACTTAAGTACAAATTTCCCTTTAGAGCGAATTTTTCACTTAATTATTTTTTTTCTTACCAAAGTACGATATTTTTACTTGACAACAAAGCTATAATAAAGTACGAATTTTGACTCAAAAGCAATTTTCCAATTGATTAAAAATTGTCATTAAGACAAAATTTTTCATTAGACAATTTTTTTTATCAAAGTCAGAATTTTCATCAAAGTATCAATTTTCACAGTACGATTTTTCCTCTTAATTCGAATTTTGACTTAAGTACGAAAATTCACTAAAGTATGATTTCTAACAATTTTTTATACGAGAACAACTTTTGCTATAGTACAAATTTCTCAAATAAAATAGGATTCTGTTTTATGTACGAATTTCAAGTATAGATTGTGCGTAAATACCAATCTCTCTCATATACCATGTTATACTTGAAGCCTTCTTTACTGTAAGAATCAAATTTGTCGAACATAGTAAAATTTTATATTAAAGAGAAATTTTGAGTATGTATTTTTTTAAAATATACCTTCGATTTTTTATGTCAATTTTTTAGTTTATTTTAAAATTAATTTTTTTTTATAAAAAAGATTTTTTAGAAATTTTTCGAGATATTTTCTCGATTTGTTTTCAATTTTTTTAAATACCAATTTGTCTCATATACCATTTTGAACTTGAAGACTTCTTTGCTGTAAAAATCAAGTTTGCCGAACATGGATAATTTTTACATAAAATATAAACTTTTGGCTCATTTTTTAAATATATCTTTAGTTTTTTTTTCGTCAATTTTAATTTTTATTCTGAAATTTGAATCTTTCCAAGAAAAAAGAAGATTTTTTGAAATGTTTGCTGTGGACTTTCTGTATTGTTAAATACCAATTTCTCTCTATACCAATCTAAACTTGAAGACTCCTTAGCTGTAAGAATCAAATTTGTCGAACAAGGTAAAATTTGAAATAAAAAAGACATTTTTGGTTCATCTTTTTTTCTAATATATCTTTAAGTTTAATCTTTAATCTTCTTTTCTTTTAAATTTATTTTTTCCAGAAAAAAGATATTTTTGAAATTCTTAGCGAAAATTTTCTTGATTTTTTTGGAATTTTTTTAAATACCAATCCTCTCATTTACCATACTAAACTTATAAACTCCTTTGCTGTATGAATCAATTTGTCGAACAAGGTAAAATTTTAAATAAAGAAGACATTTTTGGTTCATCTTTTTTTTTTAATATATCTTCAAGTTTTATCTTTAATCTTCGTTTTCTTTTTAATTTATTTTTTCTAAGAAAAAATATTTTTGAAATTCTTAGCGGAAATTTTCTTGATTTTAATGGAATTTTTTTAAAAACTAATCCTCTCATTTACCATTTTAAACTTATAAACTCCTTTGCTGTATTAAACAAATCTGCCGAACATTGTCAAATTTTTTTTTAACAGAAATATTTAATTCTTTTATTTTACAATACATCTAAAAGTTTTTTTACGTCAAATTTGAATTTTTTAAAAAAAAAATAAATTTAAAAAAATATTTTTTTGAAATTTTAATTTCTAAAAAAAGAAGAATTGAAATTATTTTTTTTTATCTTTTCAGGATTTCTTTAAGATGTTTTTTTTTTAGATATATAAGTCTTCAAAGAGATAAAAACTGAATTTGATAAATATCAAAAAGATTTGGAATTTTTTTTTGTTTTTTTCAAGATTTCTTCAAGATGTTTTTTATATATTTTATAGGCCTTTAAATGATAAAAACCTAATTTATAACTTTTAATTTTTTTTTTTTCTAAAATTTTTTTTTACAAATTTTCTATAGAGTTTTTTAATTTGTGTACATTAAATGGTGACAGAGTTACAGGTGTATGCTGACATATTAGTACATTGTACCCATTAACCGGTTTGCATGAACCGGTCCAATACGGCCACACCATGATAAGACGAGTAGGCCGATTGGACGAGTAAGGAATGTTTGTGGTTAGATGCCCTTAGTAATTGCATGTTTTATTAAGTGTCTACTCAAAAACCACTGACGGTCATGTACATGAAAGTGACGTAAGGCGACGAGAGGAAGAGCACTTTATATATGACAACGTTGGTCGTACTTTAGCGATGCGTGCGCTGTGGAGACACAAGGTGTCCATAATATTTAGTGCAAATATGAATTAAAAATGTCGCAAATACTTTATTCGAAGTCTCTCTCTTTGCACATTATACTAGTGGAGGTGGGCCATAATATTGCACTCTAATATTTTTGTACTTTAAAGAATATTCGTTTTCCATTTTTATTATCTTTTTAAATTGTTATTTCTTTTCTTACGCTGTAATATGGGGAGAATACTAAGTTATTGATATAACTAAATCGATTCAGAGAGAAGTTGTGGAACCAGAGGCATCTTAGCTGACTTTCTTTGATTTCTGTTAAGTTTTGAGCAGATGCTGGCCAGTCCTGTATGGTTTTACCTGGTACACTGTGCCAACATGTGGACCATGCCAGATAGCGTGAGCAGGACCATTACGTATACACGGAGATATAACGAGTGGATTGCTTGGACTAATCAGAAGTGACTGGAAAATAACGAATCAAATCGATAAAGAGTCTAGTGCATGCCTTTTCAGCGAGAGCCAGTTTTAATTGGATCACTTCTGATCTTCATTTAGCCGTTGGGTGCATTCTTCGTTTTGATTGCCATTAACTCTTTCTCCTCTTCAGCGCTTAAAGTCACTCTCATCATCCAAGAAAAAAACGGTTACGCTCAGTTATCGGTAATGCCTCTAAAAAACTTTTTTTGTGTCATCTGACACATGAGCAATTGATAAAAATCACTTAGATCAAAACTTTAGCATTGCTAGTTTGTGAAATTAGACAGCAATTGTGCGAAACTATTGCTGGTTAGCCCAAGCAATTCTATGTATCGGAGAACTCTTATTTTTCAAATTTAAGAGCTGCCTAAAAAGTTTTTGATTCGACTAGTGGGTTTATTATTAACTTTTAACGTTAATTGCATTACAATTTCCTTAACCGTCTTATCTAAGCTGTGTGGGAAAAGCAGATCTTGGAGCGCATTAAAACGCAAGCTATTTAAGTAATCGATCGATCTGAGGTCAAGCCTCCGAAAAGGTATCATAAATGACATATTTAAATTTTTTAACACAGACAAATGCTCTACCACGGGGAGTAATGTATAAATTAATAATAAACCGTCGTAAATCTAAAAAAACAAAATATAACTAAATCAAGATCGTTCCATAGAATAATTTTCTTAGAGTTTTGCAATAATGTCCCTAATTTCAAAAAAAAAATTCAATAAGCATCCACCGTAAATTATTTTTTTTTAAATGATTGGTTATATGTACTGCTGATGCTGACGAGATAAGCTTTGTGTTGTTATCAGTTGATGAAACTTTTAAGGTGGCAAAGTCAGACTGCGCGAAAATTCGGATTGTGGATGGGATGAAGTTTTTGAGGCTGGCAGTTCGTTCCATTTGGTTTGGATAGATTAATTTCTTATAGGGTTCAGGACGATGTAAAAGATCTCATTTTAATGTAATATCTTTTATCAAGTGCTCACTTCGAACTTCCCATTAGATCTCTTGCCAATGTTACACTGGCTAATTACAAAGTATGATCGATTTTACTCGACACCACCAAAATCGTAAAGTTCTTACAATCGATTTATTAAGCGTTAAAATTAATGTGCTACAAAGAAGTCTTCGAAAGGCCAACTTTGACGTTGTCACTAACATCCTCCTTGTTCAGAAGTGTGTTTGGTCAATGGACTCAGCTTTGTTTCTTAATTAAGTTTTATCATCTTTTTTAAGATAGCACTGCCAAGTATGGATTTATGTCATGCAAAATTTTCAAGACATATTAGCTGAAAACTTAAATATATTTTCGAATCTTCTAAACGATTTATGGGTAGTGTTTCCATGAACTTCTATCGCTTCATTGACAATTTCCTTCTAATAGGCCAAAACCTTAATATGTCTGATTGAATTATAATGTTAATGTCTTATCGTTAAGCGGAGCATTTGTCGTCTTCATTATAATAGAATCACAGCTTAATGAGATTTTAAATTTTTAGCTATACTTTACATTGCTCTGAAGGAACTAGTTTATTTCTTTTAAAGTTTTGAGTATACTTCGGGTCTGAATAAATTCTGCAAATAACTTAAGAAACATATACGTGCTAAGCAGATTTTTCTAAAATCAAGTTAACTTTCCCCTTCAAATTTTTCCTTACTGAGAAGTAACATTATTTTTTTTAAAAAAATACTATTATTTTAGATAATTTCCCTGTGGAGATTTATTCACCCAATTTCTGACTTTTGGGTCGTAATACTTTTCTACTAAATTTGATTAAAAAAAATCGTATAATATAAATCGTTCTTAATCGGAAAATTTCACACTAAAAGAAGAGGTGTTTAATATCTCTTTTTGTCAGAAAATATTATACATTGGAAAATTTTTGTAAGTATACTTTTTTCAAAAAAATTGTTTTTGAATTTTTTTTCAAAAAAAATTATTGTAAAAATCACAATAAGAACATTTTCCTAATAGAACATTCTGATTACCGATATTTATCTATTTTTTAATATAAAAGTATTATCTGAAGTTTTCAGAAAAAGAAATACCGTACTTGAGAAAAAAAAATTCTATAAAAAATTTGCAAATTTCCTGAGAAGATAATATTTGTGAAATAAAACAAAACAGAAAAAATTCTTCAACTCGTATTGTGAGCACAGAAAAGAAAATTAAAAATTGTATCCAATCGCAAATTATCACAATAAAAAAAAACAAAATAAATATTATAATTTGCAAAAAGCCATAACAATGTCCTTCTTTAATACATATTGTTTGCGAAAAAATATAAAAAGATTATACTCCATCGATAAATATCACGATAAGAGAAAAAAACTACGAAACTTCTCTTTACTGAGAATTACAATACGTTGTTCATCTGAAAGTAATCGTTGCGCTTTCAAAACCTAGTAAAAAACCGCACTTTTATGAAAATTCTATTTGGTAAAAAAAATCACAAGCGGAAATTTGTTTGAATGTAAAAATTTGTTCATATTAAAATCTCTTGATTCTGAAAATTTATCAATTTTTAAAAATCGTACTTAATTGAAAAAATATACAATAAAAAAAACAATAAATGAATATCTCCACTTAAAAGTTATCATACATTTCGAAAAGCTTTATATATATTCTTCTTAAACATATATTGTTTACAAAAAAATACAAACTTTTACTTTATCGAAAAATATCACAATAAGAGAGTTTTATAATATAGAATTCTCTTTCTACCGAGAGAAATCATACATTGTTCCAATAAAAAGTGTAAAAATGTGCTCTCAAGCGAATCTCCTGGAAAGATATGTTAGAATAGAAAACATTTTTTACTTACAATATCCTCCCTTTCTGTATATCGTGAGCAAGAATTTATTTGGAAATCGTACTTAATCGGATAATATCGCAATAAGAATAATTCTCTTAATCAAAAATCTCTTAAGACCGAGAAAAATCATACATTGCTTTAAAAAAAGGACTCGTTCAAATTTCGAACTTGAGGCTGAATCGTACTTAAGCAAAAATTGTACTTAGACAAAATTTTACTGTGTGGAAATTTGGTTAAGCGAAAAAAAAAATCTCAAGCAAATCTTCTGGAGAAATAAAACACACCAAAATGATTTTTTTTTAATATCCTCGCTTCCCACCGTGAGAAAAAACTAGATTGAAAATCGTACGCGATCGGAAAAATTCCCAATAAGAAGAATTGTTTATCGAAATCTCTTTTTACCGAGAAAAGTCATACAGTTAACCTTAGCATATATTTTGAGCAAAACACCTTCTTGATAATCGTATTTAATCTAAAATATCAAAATATAAAGAGTTTTTTATTTATTATCTTGAACGAGAAAATCATACATTGTTCCAAATAAAACATTTGTTTGAATAATTGTACTTTAGGTGAAATTCGTCCTTCTGCAATGATTGTACTTGATAGAATTTTTTTACTCGAGTGAAATTTGTTTTAGTGTAAAAATTGTTCTCGAGCAACTTTCATGGAATGATAGTAAAAAGATCAAATCTTTTGACAATATACTCTCTCAATTTATATTGAGAGCAAAAACATTCTATGAAATCGTACTTGATCGTAAAATATCACAATAAGATATGTTTATTTTATGAACAATCTCTCTTTACCTAGAAAATTCATACATTGTTAAAATAAAACATTATTTTCATTGTGTGTACTCTAGGAAAAATTGTGATTAAGCGAAAAAGTGAACTTAATACAATTTTTTAGCTTAAGCGAATTGTTTTTCAGTTAGAAAATTTGTCCTCAAGCGAATTTCCTGGAAAGATAAAACACACCCAAAATTAAAACTTTTATAAATGCCCTCCTTTACCATATATCGTGGGCAAAAACACTTTTGGAAATCGTACCTAATCGGAAACATCAAAAAAAGTCGAATTCTCTTCTTACCAAAAAAAATCATACAATAATCCAAAAAAATTGTACTTGTTCCGAAGTTTGTACTATAGGGCCAAAATTGTACTTAATAAAACTTGTTACCAAAGTGAAACTTGTTACTAAAGTGAAACTTGTTTAGTGTAAGTACTTGTACTCAAGCAAACCTCCTGAAAAGGTAAATCCACCAAAATTCAAAACTTTTGAAAAAGCCCTCCTTTGCCATATATCGTGGGCAAAAACTCTTTTGGAAATCGTACCTAATCAGAAAATATAACAGGAAGAAGAATTCTTCTATCGAAATCTCTTTTTACTAAATAAAATCATACAATAATCCAGAAAGATTGTATTCGTTTCAAAGTTTGTACTATAGGGCAAAAATTGTTTTTAATAGAACTTGTTACTAAAGTGAAAACTTGTTCAGTGTAACAACTTGTACTCAAGCGAATCTCCTGGAAAGATAAAACACACCAAAAATCAAAACATTTATAATTGCCCTCCTTTACCATATATCGTGGGCAGAAACTCTTTTGGAAATCGTACCTTATCGGAAAGTATCACAATAAGAAGAAGTCTTTTATCGAAATCTCTTTTTACTAAATAAAATCCAACAAAAAAATCTAAAAATTTGTTTTCGTTTCAGAGTTTGTACATGAGGGCAAAACTTATACTTGAATGAACTTGTTACTAAAGTGAAACTTGTTTAGTGTAAAAACTTGTACTCAAGTGAACCTCCTGGACAGATTAATCCACCAAAATTCAAAACTTTTGAAAAAGCCCTCCTTTACCCTAAATCGTGGGCAAAAACTCTCATGGAATTCGTACCTAATCGGTAAATATCACAATAAGTAGAACTCTCTTTTCGAAATCTCTTTTTACCGAGAAAAGTCATACATTGTTTAAAGGAAAAGTACTCGATTCAATGTTTGTACTATAGGGCAAAAATGTGCTTGATAGAATTTGTTACTTAGTGAATATTTGTCTTGTGTAAAAACTTGTACACAAGCGAATCCCCTGGAAAGATGAATCCACCAAAAAATCAAAGTTTTTGAAAAACCCATTCTTCACCATATATCGTGTGCAGAAACTCTTTTGGAAATCGTACCTAATCGGAAAATATCACAATAAGAAGAAGTCTTTTATCGAAATCTCTTTTTACTAAATAAAATCATACAACAATCCAAAAATTTGTACTCGTTTCAAAGTTTGTACTAAAGGGCAAAAATTGTACTTAAATGAACTTGTCACTTAAGTGAAAACTTGTTTAGTGTAACAACTGGTACTCAAGCGAATCTCCTGGAAAGATAAAACACACCCAAAATCAAAACATTTATAATTGCCCTCCTTTACCATATATCGTGGGCAGAAACTCTTTTGGAAATCGTACCTTATCGGAAAGTATCACAATGAGAAGAAGTCTTTTATCGAAATCTCTTTTTACTAAATAAAATCCAACAAAACTCCAAAAATTTGTTTTCGTTTCAAAGTTTGTACATAAGGGCAAAACTTGTACTTGAATGAACTTGTTACTAAAGTGAAACTTGTTTAGTGTAAAAAGTTGTACTCAAGTGAACCTCCTGGACAGATTAATCCATCAAAATTCAAAACTTTTGAAAAAGCCCTCCTTTACTAAAAAACGTTGGCAAAAACTCTTATGGAATTCGTACCTAATCGGAATATATCACAATAAGTAGAACTCTCTTTTCGAAATCTCTTTTTACCGAGAAAAGTCATACATTGTTTAAAGGAAAAGTACTCGATTCAATGTTTGTACTATAGGGCAAAAATGTGCTTGATAGAATTTGTTACTTAAGTGAATATTTGTCTAGTGTAAAAACTTGTACTCAAGCGAATCCCCTGGAAAGATGAATCCACCAAAAATCAAAGTTTTTGAAAAACCCATTCTTCACCATATATCGTGTGCAGAAACTCTTTTGGAAATCGTACCTAATCGGAAAATATCACAATAAGAAGAAGTCTTTTATCGAAATCTCTTTTTACTAAATAAAATCATACAACAATCCAAAAATTTGTACTCGTTTCAAAGTTTGTACTAAAGGGCAAAAATTGTACTTAAATGAACTTGTCACTTAAGTGAAAACTTGTTTAGTGTAACAACTGGTACTCAAGCGAATCTCCTGGAAAGATAAAACACACCCAAAATCAAAACATTTATAATTGCCCTCCTTTACCATATATCGTGTGCAGAAACTCTTTTGGAAATCGTACCTTATCGGAAAGTATCACAATCAGAAGAAGTCTTTTGTCGAAATCTCTTTTTACTAATCATACAACAATCCAAAAATTTGTACTCGTTTCAAAGTTTGTACTAAAGGGCAAAAATTAAACTTAAATGAACTTGTCACTTAAGTGAAAACTTGTTTAGTGTAACAACTGGTACTCAAGCGAATCTCCTGGAAAGATAAAACACACCCAAAATCAAAACTTATATAAATGCCCTCCTTTACCATATATCGTGGGCAAAGACTCCTTTGGAAATCGTACCTGATCGGAAATATCACAATAAGTCGAATTCTCTGTTTACCAAATAAAATCATACAATAATCCAAAAAAATTGTACTTGTTCCGAAGTTTGTACTATAGGGCCAAAATTGTACTTAATAGAACTTGTTACTAAAGTGAAACTTGTTTAGTGTAAGTACTTGTACTCAAGCAAACCTTTTGAAAAGGTAAATCCACCAAAATTCAAAACTTTTGAATAGCCCTCCTTTGTCATATATCGTGGGCAAAAACTCTTTTGAAAATCGTACCAAATCAGAAAATATCACAGGGAGAAGAATTCTTCTATCGAAATCTCTTTTTACCAAATAAAATCATACAATAATCCAAAAAAATTGTACTTGTTCCGAAGTTTGTACTATAGGGCCAAAATTGTACTTAATAGAACTTGTTACTAAAGTTAAATTTGTTTAGTGTAAGTACTTGTACTCAAGCAAACCTCCTGAAAAGGTAAATCCACCAAAATTCAAAATTTTGAAAAAGCCCTCCTTTGTCATATATCGTGGGCAAAAACTCTTTTGAAAATCGTACCTAATCAGAAAATATCACAAGGAGAAGAATTCTTCTATCGAAATCTCTTTTTACTAAATAAAATTATACAATAATCCAGAAAAATTGTATTCGTTTCAAAGTTTGTACTATAGGGCAAAAATTGTTATTAATAGAACTTGTTACTAAAGTGAAAAATTGTTCAGTGTAACAACTTGTACTCAAGCGAATCTCCTGGAAAGAAAAAACACACCAAAAATCAAAACATTTATAATTGCACTCCTTTACCATATATCGTCGGCAGAAACTCTTTTGGAAATCGTACCTTATCGGAAAGTATCACAATAAGAAGAAGTCTTTTATCGAAATCTCTTTTTACTATATAAAATCCAACAAAAATCCAAAAATTTGTTTTCGTTTCAAAGTTTGTACTAGAGGGCGAAACTTGTACTTGAATGAACTTGTTACTAAAGTGAAACTTGTTTAGTGTAAGTACTTGTACTCAAGCAAACCTCTTGGAAAGATAAATCCACCAAAAATTAAAACTTCTGAAAAAACCCTCCTTTACCCTAAATCGTGGGCAAAAACTCTTATGGAATTCGTACCGAATCGGAATATATCACAATAAGTAGAACTCTCTTTTCGAAATCTCTTTTTACCGAGAAAAGTCATACATTGTTTTAAGGAAAAGTACTCGATTCAATGTTTGTACTATAGGGCAAAAATGTGCTTGATAGAATTTGTTACTTAAGTGAATATTTGTCTAGTGTAAAAACTTGTACTCAAGCGAATCCCTGGAAAGATGAATCCACCAAAGATCAAAGTTTTTGAAAAACCATCCTTCACCATATATCGTGTGCAGAAACCCTTTTGGAAATCGTACCTTATCGGAAAATATCACAATAAGAAGAAGTCTTTTATCGAAAACACTTTTTACTCAAACAAAATCATACAACAATCTAAAAATTTGTACTCGTTTCAAAGTTTGTACTAAAGGGCAAAACTTGTACTTGAATGAACTTGTTACTAAAGTGAAACTTGTTTAGTGTAACAACTGGTACTCAAGCGAATCTCCTGGAAAGATAAAACACACCCAAAATCAAAGCTTTTATAAATGCCCTCCTTTACCATATATCGTGGGCAAAAACACTTTTGGAAATCGTACCTAATCGGAAACATCACAATAAGTCGAATTCTCTTTTTACCAAATAAAATCATACAATAATCCAAAAAAATTGTACTTGTTCCGAAGTTTGTACTATAGGGCCAAAATTGTACTTAATAGAACTTGTTACTAAAGTGAAACTTGTTTAGTGTAAGTACTTGTACTCAAGCAAACCTTTTGAAAAGGTAAATCCACCAAAATTCAAAACTTCTGAAAAAGCCCTCCTTTGCCATATATCGTGTGCAGAAACTCTTTTGGAAATCGTGCCTTATCGGAAAATATCACAATAAGAAGAAGTCTTTTATCGAAATCTCTTTTTACCAAATAAAATCATACAATAATCCAGAAAGATTGTATTCGTTCCGAAGTTTGTACTATAGGGCAAAAATTGTACTTAATAGAACTTGTAACTGAAGTGAAACTTGTTTAGTGTAAGTACTTGTACTCAAACGAATCTCCTGGAAAGATAAAACACACCAAAAATCAAAACATTTATAATTGCCCTCCTTTACCATATATCGTGGGCAAAAACTCTTTTGGAACTCGTACCTTATCGGAAAATATCACAATAAGAAGAAGTCTTTTATCGAAATCTCTTTTTACTATATAAATCCAACAAAAATCCAAAAATTTGTTTTCGTTTCAAAGTTTGTACTAAAGGGCAAAACTTGTACTTGAATGAACTTGTTACTAAAGTGAAACTTGTTTAGTGTAAGTACTTGTACTCAAGCAAACCTCTTGGAAAGATAAATCCACCAAAAATTAAAACTTCTGAAAAAACCCTCCTTTACCATATATCGTAGGCAGAAACTCTTTTGGAAAGCGTACCTAATCGGAAATATCACAATAAGAAAAATTGTTCTATCGAAATCTCTTTTTACTGAAAAAAATTATAAAAGAATCTAAAAAATTTGTACTCGTTTCAAGTTTGAACTATAGGGCAAAAGTTGTACTTAAATAAACTTGTTACTATAGTGAAAACTTTTTCAGTGTAAAAACTTGTACTCAAGTGAAACTCCTGGACAGATTAATCCACCAAAATTCAAAACTTTTGAAAAAGCTTTCCTTTACCCTAAGTCGTGGGCAAAAACTCTTATGGAATTCGTACCTGATCGGAATATATCACAATAAGTAGAACTCTCTTTTCGAAATCTCTTTTTACCGAGAAAAGTCGTACATTGTTTAAAGGAAAAGTACTCGATTCAATGTTTGTACTATAGGGCAAAAATGTGCTTGATAGAGTTTGTTACTTAAGTGAATATTTGTCTTGTGTAAAAACTTGTACTCAAGCGAATCCCCTGGAAAGATGAATCCACCAAAAAATCAAAGTTTTTGAAAAACCCATTCTTCACCATATATCGTGTGCAGAAACTCTTTTGGAAATCGTACCTAATCGAAAAATATCACAATAAGAAGAAGTCTTTTATCGAAATCTCTTTTTACTAAATAAAATCAAACAACAATCCAAAAATTTGTACTCGTTTCAAAGTTTGTACTAAAGGGCAAAAATTGTACTTAAATGAACTTGTCACTTAAGTGAAAACTTGTTTAGTGTAACAACTGGTACTCAAGCGAATCTCCTGGAAAGATAAACACACCCAAAATCAAAACATTTTAATTGCCCTCCTTTACCATATATCGTGTGGCAGAACTCTTTTGAAAATCGTACCTTATCGGAAAGTATCACAATAAGAAGAAGTCTTTTATCGAAACTCTTTTTACTAAATAAAATCCAACACAACTCCAAAAATTTTTTCATTTCAAAGTTTGTACATAAGGGCAAAACTTGTACTTGAATGAACTTGTTACTAAAGTGAAACTTGGTTAGGTAAAAACTTGTACTCAAGTGAACCTTCTGGACAGATTAATCCACCAAA
>MBPM02000323.1:0-27697 GCA_001695595.3 Plasmopara viticola | reverse complement strand
GCTGAGACGTTGTACGGCCACAGATACGTCCTTTCTTCGCTCTAGACATGCACAGATGTAATAGATCCACACGAAGTGTATAATCATTCTGTTGGAGCGCTGAGACGTTGTACGGCCACAGATACGTCCTTTCTATCGCTCTAGACATGCAAAGATGCAATAGATCCACAACGAAGTGTATAAGCATTCTGTTGGAGCGCTGAGACGTTGTACGGCCACAATACGTCCTTTCTATCGCTCTAGACATGCAAAGATGCGATAAAGCCACAACGAAGTGTATAGCATTCTGTTGGAGCACTGAGACGTTGTACGGCCAGATACGTCCTTTTTATCGCTCTAGACATGCACAGATGCGATAGAGCCACAACGAAGTGTATAATACTTCTGTTGGAGCACTGAGACGTTGTACGGCCACAGATACGTCCTTTTCTATCGCTCTAGACATGCAAGATGCGATATAGCCACAACGAAGTGTACAATAATTCTGTTGGAGCACTGGACGTTGTACGGCCATAGATACGTCCTTTCTATCGCTCTAGACATGCACAGATGCAATAGAGCCCTAACGAAGTGTATAATCATTCTGTTGGAGCGCTGAGACGTTGTACGGCCACAGATACGTCCTTTCTTTCGCTCTAGACATGCACAGATGAATAGATCCACACGAAGTGTATAATCATTCTGTTGGAGCGCTGAGACGTTGTACGGCCCAGATACGTCCTTTCTATCGCTTATACATGCAAAGATGCGATATAGCCACAACGAAGTGTTAATAAGTCTGTTGGACACTGAGACGTTGTACGGCCATAGATACGTCCTTTCTATCGCTCTAGACATGCACAGAAATGCAATAGAGCCACGAAAGTGTATAATCATTCTGTTGGAGCACTGAGACGTTGTACGCCACAGATACGTCCTCCTTTCGCTCTAGACATGCACAGATGCAAAAGAGCCCAACGAAGTGTTAAATCATTCTGTTGGAGCACTGGGAGACGTTGTACGGCCACAGATACGTCCTTTCTATCGCTCTAGACATGCAAAGATGCAATAGATCCACAACGAAGTGTATAAGCATTCTGTTGGAGCGCTGAGACGTTGTACGGCCACAGATACGTCCTTTCTATCGCTCTAGACATGCAAAGATGCGATATAGCCACAACGAAGTGTATACGCATTCTGTTGGAGCACTGAGACGTTGTACGGCCAGATACGTCCTTTTTATCGCTGTATACATGAAAGATGCGATATAGCCACAACGAAGTGTATAATAATTCTGTTGGAGCGCTGAGACGTTGTACGGCCATAGATACGTCCTTTCTATCGCTCTAGACATGCACAGATGCAATAGAGCCCCAACGAAGTGTAAAAGCATTCTGTTGGAGGGCTGAGACGTTGTACGGCCACAGATACGTCCTTTCTTTCGCTCTAGATATGCACAGATGTAATAGATCCACGACGAAGTGTATAATCATTCTGTTGGAGCGCTGAGACGTTGTACGGCCTCAGATACGTCCTTTCTATCGCTGTATACATGCAAAGATGCGATATAGCCACAACGAAGTGTATAATAAGTCTGTTGGACCACTGAGACGTTGTACGGCCATAGATACGTCCTTTCTATCGCTCTAGACATGCACAGAAGCAATAGAGCCACGGCAAAGTGTATAATCATTCTGTTGGAGCACTGAGACGTTGTACGACCACAGGTACGTCCTCCCTTTCGCTCTAGACATGCACAGATGCAAAAGAGCCCCAACGAAGTGTTCAATCATTCTGTTGGAGCACTGAGACGTTGTACGGCCACAGATACGTCCTTTCTATCGCTCTAGACATGCAAAGATGCAATAGATCCACAACGAAGTGTATAAGCATTCTGTTGGAGCGCTGAGACGTTGTACGGCCACAGATACGTCCTTTCTATCGCTCTAGACATGCAAAGATGCGATATAGCCACAACGAAGTGTATACGCATTCTGTTGGAGCGCTGAGACGTTGTACGGCCATTGATACGTCCTTTTTATCGCTGTATACATGCAAAGATGCGATATAGCCACAACGAAGTGTACAATAATTCTGTTGGAGCGCTAGGACGTTGTACGGCCATAGATACGTCCTTTCTATCGCTCTAGACATGCACAGATGCAATAGAGCCCCAACGAAGTGTAAAAGCATTCTGTTGGAGGGCTGAGACGTTGTACGGCCACAGATACGTCCTTTCTTTCGCTCTAGACATGCACAGATGTAATAGATCCACGACGAAGTGTATAATCATTCTGTTGGAGGGCTAAACGCTGTACGGCCACAGATACGTCCTTTCTATCGCTCTAGACATGCAAAGATGCAATAGATCCACAACGAAGTGTATAAGCATTCTGTTGGAGCGCTGAGACGTTGTACGGCCACAAATACGTCCTTTCTATCGCTCTAGACATGCAAAGATGCGATAAAGCCACAACGAAGTGTATACGCATTCTGTTGGAGCACTGAGACGTTGTACGGCCATTGATACGTCCTTTTTATCGCTCTAGACATGCACAGATGCGATAGAGCCACAACGAAGTGTATAATTCTTCTGTTGGAGCACTGAGACATTGTACGGCCACAGATACGTCCTTTTCTATCGCTCTAGACATGCAAGATGCGATATAGCCACAACGAAGTGTACAATAATTCTGTTGGAGCGCTGGACGTTGTACGGCCAAGATACGTCCTTTCTATCGCTCTAGACATGCACAGATGCAATAGAGCCCCAACGAAGTGTAAAAGCATTCTGTTGGAGGGCTGAGACGTTGTACGGCCACAGATACGTCCTTTCTTTCGCTCTAGACATGCACAGATGTAATAGATCCACGACGAAGTGTATAATCATTCTGTTGGAGCGCTGAGACGTTGTACGGCCAGATACGTCCTTTTATCGCTCTAGACATGCACAGATGCGATAGAGCCACAACGAAGTGTATAATCATTCTGTTGGAGCACTGAGACATTGTACGGCCACAGATACGTCCTTTCTATCGCTCTAGACATGCAAAGATGCGATATAGCCACAACGAAGTGTACAATAATTCTGTTGGAGCGCTAGGACGTTGTACGGCCATAGATACGTCCTTTCTATCGCTCTAGACATGCACAGATGCAATAGAGCCCCAACGAAGTGTAAAAGCATTCTGTTGGAGGGCTGAGACGTTGTACGGCCACAGATACGTCCTTTCTTTCGCTCTAGACATGCACAGATGCAATAGATCCACAACGAAGTGTATAATCATTCTGTTGGAGCGCTGAGACGTTGTACGGCCACAGATACGTCCTTTCTATCGCTGTATACATGCAAAGATGCGATATAGCCACAACGAAGTGTATAATAAGTCTGTTGGAGCACTGAGACGTTGTACGGCCATAGATACGTCCTTTCTATCGCTCTAGACATGCACAGATGCGATAGATCGAAGTGTATAATCATTCTGTTGGAGCGCTGAGACGTTGTACGGCCACAGGTACGTCCTCCCTTTCGCTCTAGACATGCACAGATGCAAAAGAGCCCAACGAAGTGTTAATCATTCTGTTGGAGCACTGGACGTTGTACGGCCACAGATACGTCCTTTCTATCGCTCTAGACATGCAAGATGCAATAGATCCACAACGAAGTGTATAAGCATTCTGTTGGAGCGCTGAGACGTTGTACGGCCACAGATACGTCCTTTCTATCGCTCTAGACATGCAAAGATGCGATAAAGCCACAACGAAGTGTATACGCATTCTGTTGGAGCACTGAGACGTTGTACGGCCAGATACGTCCTTTTATCGCTCTAGACATGCACAGATGCGATAGAGCCACAACGAAGTGTATAATTCTTCTGTTGGAGCACTGAGACGTTGTACGGCCACAGATACGTCCTTTTTATCGCTCTAGACATGCAAAGATGCGATATAGCCACAACGAAGTGTACAATAATTCTGTTGGAGCGCTGAGACGTTGTACGGCCACAGATACGTCCTTTCTATCGCTCTAGACATGCACAGATGCAATAGAGCCCAACGAAGTGTAAAAGCATTCTGTTGGAGCGCTGAGACGTTGTACGGCCACAGATACGTCCTTTTTATCGCTCTAGACATGCACAGATGTAATAGATCCACAACGAAGTGTATAATCATTCTGTTGGAGCGCTGAGACGTTGTACGGCCACAGATACGTCCTTTCTATCGCTCTAGACATGCACAGATGCGATATAGCCACAACGAAGTGTATAATAAGTCTGTTGGAGCACTGAGACGTTGTACGGCCACAGATACGTCCTTTCTATCGCTCTAGACATGCACAGAATGCAATAGAGCCACGAAGTGTATAATCATTCTGTTGGAGCACTGAGACGTTGTACGGCCACAGTACGTCCTCCTTTTCGCTCTAGACATGCACAGATGCAAATAGAGCCCAACGAAGTGTAATCATTCTGTTGGAGCACTGGACGTTGTACGGCCACAGATACGTCCTTTCTATCGCTCTAGACATGCAAAGATGCAATAGATCCACAACGAAGTGTATAAGCATTCTGTTGGAGCGCTGAGACGTTGTACGGCCACAGATACGTCCTTTCTATCGCTCTAGACATGCAAAGATGCGATATAGCCACAACGAAGTGTATACGCATTCTGTTGGAGCGCCTGAGACGTTGTACGGCCAGATACGTCCTTTTATCGCTGTATACATGCAAAGATGCGATATAGCCACAACGAAGTGTACAATAATTCTGTTGGAGCGCTGAGACGTTGTACGGCCATAGATACGTCCTTTCTATCGCTCTAGACATGCACAGATGCAATAGAGCCCACGAAGTGTAAAAGCATTCTGTTGGAGGCTGAGACGTTGTACGGCCACAGATACGTCCTTTCTTTCGCTCTAGACATGCAAGATGTAATGATCCACGACGAAGTGTATAATCATTCTGTTGGAGCGCTGAGGCGTTGTACGGCCACAGATACGTCCTTTCTATCGCTCTAGACATGCAAAGATGCAATAGATCCACAACGAAGTGTATAAGCATTCTGTTGGAGCGCTGAGACGTTGTACGGCCACAAATACGTCCTTTCTATCGCTCTAGACATGCAAAGATGCGATAAAGCCACAACGAAGTGTATACGCATTCTGTTGGAGCACTGAGACGTTGTACGGCCATAGATACGTCCTTTTTATCGCTCTAGACATGCACAGATGCGATAGAGCCACAACGAAGTGTATAATCATTCTGTTGGAGCGCTGAGACATTGTACGGCCACAGATACGTCCTTTCTATCGCTCTAGACATGCAAAGATGCGATATAGCCACAACGAAGTGTACAATAATTCTGTTGGAGCGCTAGGACGTTGTACGGCCATAGATACGTCCTTTCTATCGCTCTAGACATGCACAGATGCAATAGAGCCCCAACGAAGTGTAAAAGCATTCTGTTGGAGGGCTGAGACGTTGTACGGCCACAGATACGTCCTTTCTTTCGCTCTAGACATGCACAGATGTAATAGATCCACGACGAAGTGTATAATCATTCTGTTGGAGCGCTGAGACGTTGTACGGCCTCAGATACGTCCTTTCTATCGCTCTATACATGCAAAGATGCGATATAGCCACAACGAAGTGTATAATAAGTCTGTTGGAGCACTGAGACGTTGTACGGCCATAGATACGTCCTTTCTATCGCTCTAGACATGCACAGATGCAATAGAGCCACAACGAAGTGTATAATCATTCTGTTGGAGCACTGAGACGTTGTACGGCCACAGGTACGTCCTCCCTTTCGCTCTAGACATGCACAGATGCAAAAGAGCCCCAACGAAGTGTTCAATCATTCTGTTGGAGCACTGGGGCGTTGTACGGCCACAGATACGTCCTTTCTATCGCTCTAGACATGCAAAGATGCAATAGATCCACAACGAAGTGTATAAGCATTCTGTTGGAGCGCTGAGACGTTGTACGGCCACAAATACGTCCTTTCTATCGCTCTAGACATGCAAAGATGCGATAAAGCCACAACGAAGTGTAACGCATTCTGTTGGAGCACTGAGACGTTGTACGGCCATTGATACGTCCTTTTTATCGCTCTAGACATGCACAGATGCGATAGAGCCACAACGAAGTGTATAATTCTTCTGTTGGAGCACTGAGACGTTGTACGGCCACAGATACGTCCTTTCTATCGCTCTAGACATGCAAAGATGCGATATAGCCACAACGAAGTGTACAATAATTCTGTTGGAGCGCTGAGACGTTGTACGGCCATAGATACGTCCTTTCTATCGCTCTAGACATGCACAGATGCAATAGAGCCCCAACGAAGTGTATAAGCATTCCGTTAGAGCTGAGACATTGTACGGCCACAGATACGTCCTTTCTTTCGCTCTAGACATGCACAGATGTAATAGATCCACGACGAAGTGTATAATCATTCTGTTGGAGCGCTGAGACGTTGTACGGCCTCAGATACGTCCTTTCTATCGCTCTAGACATGCAAAGATGCGATATAGCCACAACAAAGTGTATAATAATTCTGTTGGAGCACTGAGACGTTGTACGGCCATAGATACGTCCTTTCTATCGCTCTAGACATGCACAGAGCAATAGAGCCACGGCAAAGTGTATAATCATTCTGTTGGAGCACTGAGACGTTGTACGGCCACAGATACGTCCTTTCTATCGCTCTAGACATGCACAGATGCAATAGAGCCCAACGAAGTGTTAATCATTCTGTTGGAGCACTGGCGTTGTACGGCCACAGATACGTCCTTTCTATCGCTCTAGACATGCAAAGATGCAATAGAGCCACAACGAAGTGTATAAGCATTCTGTTGGAGCGCTGAGACGTTGTACGGCCACAATACGTCCTTTCTATCGCTCTAGACATGCAAGATGCGATATAGCCACAACGAAGTGTATAGCATTCTGTTGGAGCACTGAGACGTTGTACGGCCAGATACGTCCTTTTTATCGCTGTAGACATGCACAGATGCATAGAGCCACAACGAAGTGTATAATCTTCTGTTGGAGCACTGAGACGTTGTACGGCCACAGATACGTCTTTCTATCGCTCTAGACATGCAAAGATGCGATATAGCCACAACGAAGTGTACAATAATTCTGTTGGAGCGCTGGACGTTGTACGGCCACAGATACGTCCTTTCTATCGCTCTAGACATGCACAGATGCAATAGAGCCCAACGAAGTGTAAAGCATTCTGTTGGAGGCTGAGACGTTGTACGGCCACAGATACGTCCTTTCTATCGCTCTAGACATGCACAGATGGAATAGAGCCACACGAAGTGTATAATCATTCTGTTGGAGCGCTGAGACGTTGTACGGCCTCAGATACGTCCTTTCTATCGCTGTAGACATGAAAGATGCGATATAGCCAACGAAGTGTATAATAATTCTGTTGGACACTGAGACGTTGTACGGCCATAGATACGTCCTTTCTATCGCTCTAGACATGCAAAAGCAATAGAGCCACCAAAAGTGTATAATCATTTGGAGCACTGAGACGTTGTACGGCCACAGATACGTCCTTTCGCTCTAGACATGCACAGATGCAAAGAGCCCAACGAAGTGTAATCATTCTGGGCACTGGGCGTTGTACGGCCACAGATACGTCCTTTCTATCGCTCTAGACATGCAAAGATGCAATAGATCCACAACGAAGTGTATAAGCATTCTGTTGGAGCGCTGAGACGTTGTACGGCCACAAATACGTCCTTTCTATCGCTCTAGACATGCAAAGATGCGATAAAGCCACAACGAAGTGTATACGCATTCTGTTGGAGCACTGAGACGTTGTACGGCCATTGATACGTCCTTCTATCGCTCTAGACATGCACAGATGCGATAGAGCCACAACGAAGTGTATAATTCTTCTGTTGGAGCACTGAGACATTGTACGGCCACAGATACGTCTTTTCTATCGCTCTAGACATGCAAAGATGCGATATAGCCACAACGAAGTGTACAATAATTCTGTTGGAGCGCTAGGACGTTGTACGGCCACAGATACGTCCTTTCTATCGCTCTAGACATGCACAGATGCAATAGAGCCCCAACGAAGTGTAAAAGCATTCTGTTGGAGCGCTGAGACGTTGTACGGCCACAGATACGTCCTTTCTATCGCTCTAGACATGCACAGATGTAATAGATCCACGACGAAGTGTATAATCATTCTGTTGGAGCGCTGAGACGTTGTACGGCCACAGATACGTCCTTTCTATCGCTGTATACATGCAAAGATGCGATATAGCCACAACAAAGTGTATAATAAGTCTGTTGGACCACTGAGACGTTGTACGGCCATAGATACGTCCTTTCTATCGCTCTAGACATGCACAGAAGCAATAGAGCCACGGCAAAGTGTATAATCATTCTGTTGGATCACTGAGACGTTGTACGGCCACAGGTACGTCCTCCCTTTCGCTCTAGACATGCACAGATGCAAAAGAGCCCCAACGAAGTGTTCAATCATTCTGTTGGAGCACTGGGGCGTTGTACGGCCACAGATACGTCCTTTCTATCGCTCTAGACATGCAAAGATGCAATAGATCCACAACGAAGTGTATAAGCATTCTGTTGGAGCGCTGAGACGTTGTACGGCCACAATGACGTCCTTTCTATCGCTCTAGACATGCAAAGATGCGATATAGCCACAACGAAGTGTATACGCATTCTGTTGGAGCACTGAGACGTTGTACGGCCATTGATACGTCCTTTTTATCGCTGTAGACATGCACAGATGCGATAGAGCCACAACGAAGTGTATAATTCTTCTGTTGGAGCACTGAGACATTGTACGGCCACAGATACGTCTTTTCTATCGCTCTAGACATGCAAAGATGCGATATAGCCACAACGAAGTGTACAATAATTCTGTTGGAGCGCTAGGACGTTGTACGGCCATAGATACGTCCTTTCTATCGCTCTAGACATGCACAGATGCAATAGAGCCCCAACGAAGTGTAAAAGCATTCTGTTGGAGGGCTGAGACGTTGTACGGCCACAGATACGTCCTTTCTTTCGCTCTAGACATGCACAGATGTAATAGATCCACGACGAAGTGTATAATCATTCTGTTGGAGCGCTGAGACGTTGTACGGCCAAAGATACGTCCTTTCTATCGATATACATGCAAGATGCGATATAGCCACAACGAAGTGTATAATAAGTCTGTTGGAGGGCTGAGAGTTGTACGGCCACAGATACGTCCTTTCTTTCTCTCTAGACATGCACAGATGCGATAGAGCAATAACGAAGTGTATATTTATTCTAGTGGTGCGCTGAGACGTTGTACGACCATAGATCCGTCCTTTTTATCGCTCAAGACATGCACAGATGCGATAGAGCCACATCGAAGTGTATAATCATTCTGTTGGAGCGCTGAGACGTTGTACGGCACTAGATACGTCCTTTCTATCGCTCTAGACATGCAAAGATGCGATATAGCCACAACGAAGTGTATAATAAGTATGTTGGAGCACTGAGACGTTGTACGGCCATAGATACGTCCTTTCTATCGCGCTAGACATGCACAGAAGCAATAGAGCCACGGCAAAGTGTATAATCATTCTGTTGGAGCACTGAGACGTTGTACGGCCAAAGATACGTCCT
Organism: Plasmopara viticola; assembly: GCA_001695595.3. Classification (NCBI taxonomy): domain Eukaryota; phylum Oomycota; class Peronosporomycetes; order Peronosporales; family Peronosporaceae; genus Plasmopara; species Plasmopara viticola. The sequence goes on along the minus strand of MBPM02000323.1, from coordinate 18,065 downwards.
TTCTATCGATGAATACATGCAAAGATGCGATATAGCCACAACGAAGTGTAATAAGAATGTTGGAGCACTGAGACGTTGTACGGCCATAGATACGTCCAGCTGTAGACACACAGATCATAGAGCATAACAAGTGAATTCGTGGTGCGCTAGACTGTACACACAGATACGTCCTCTATCTAGACATTCAAAGATAAAGATCCAAGACGAATGTAATAATCATTCTGTTGGGCTGAGACGTTGTACGGCCACAGATACGTCCTTTCTATCGCTCTATATATGCAAGGATGCGATATAGCCACAACGAAGTGTATAATAAGTCTGTTGGAGCACTGAGACGTTTTACGGCCATAGATACGTCCTGTTTATTGCTGTAGACATGCACAGATGCGATAGAGCCACAACGAAGTGTAAAATACTTCTGTTGGATCGCTGAGACATTGTACGGCCACAGACACGTCCTTTCTATCGCTCTAGACATGCACAGAAGCAATAGAGCCACAACGAAGTGTATAAGCATTCTGTTGGAGCGCTGAGACGTTGTCCGGCCACAAATACGTCCTTTCTATCGCTCTAGACATGCAAAGATGCGATAAGCCACAACGAAGTGTATATGCATTCTGTTGGAGCACTGAGACGTTGTACGGCCATTGATACGTCCTTTTTATCGCTGTAGAGATGCATAGATGCGATAGAGCCACAACGAAGTGTATAATACTTCTGTTGGAGCACTGAGACATTGTACGGCCACAGATATGTCTTTTCTATCGCTCTAGACATGCAAAGATGCGATATAGCCACAACGAAGTGTACAATAATTCTGTTGGAGCGCTAGGACGTTGTACGGCCATAGATACGTCCTTTCTATCGCTCTAGACATGCACAGATGCAATAGAGCCCAACGAAGTGTAAAAGCATTCTGTTGGAGGGCTGAGACGTTGTACGGCCACAGATACGTCCTTTCTATCGCTATAGACATGCACAGATGTAATAGATCCACGACGAAGTGTATAATCATTCTGTTGGAGCACTGAGACGTTGTACGGCCAAAGATACGTCCTTTCTATCGATGAATACATGCAAAGATGCGATATAGCCACAACGAAGTGTAAAATAAGAATGTTGGAGCACTGAGACGTTGTACGGCCATAGATACGTCCTTTTATTGCTGTAGACATGCACAGATGCGATAGAGCAATAACATAGTGTATATTTATTCTGGTGGCGCGCTGAGACGTTGTACGACCACAGATACGTCCTTTCTATCGCTCTAGACATTCAAAGATGTAATAGATCCAAGACGAAGTGAATAATCATTCTGTTAGTTGGCTGAGACATTGTACGGCCACAGATACGTCCTTTCTATCGCTCTATACATGCAAGGATGCGATATAGCCACAACGAAGTGTATAATAAGTCTGTTGGAGCACTGAGACGTTTTACGGCCATAGATACGTCCTTTCTATTGCTGTAGACATGCACAGATGCGATAGAGCCACATCGAAGTGTATAATACTTCTGTTGGATCGCTGAGACATTGTACGGCCACAGACACGTCCTTTCTATCGCTCTAGACATGCACAGAAGCAATAGAGCCACAACGAAGTGTATAAGCATTCTGTTGGAGCGCTGAGACGTTGTACGGCCACAAATACGTCCTTTCTATCGCTCTAGACATGCAAAGATGCGATAAAGCCACAACGAAGTGTATACGCATTCTGTTGGAGCACTGAGACGTTGTACGGCCATTGATACGTCCTTTTTATCGCTGTAGAGATGCATAGATGCGATAGAGCCACAACGAAGTGTATAATACTTCTGTTGAAGCACTGAGACATTGTACGGCCACAGATACGTCTTTTTTATCGCTCTAGACATGCAAAGATGCGATATAGCCACAACGAAGTGTACAATAATTCTGTTGGAGCGCTAGGACGTTGTACGGCCATAGATACGTCCTTTCTATCGCTCTAGACATGCACAGATGCAATAGAGCCCCAACGAAGTGTAAAAGCATTCTGTTGGAGGGCTGAGACGTTGTACGGCCACAGATACGTCCTTTCTTTCGCTCTAGACATGCACAGATGTAATAGATCCACGACGAAGTGTATAATCATTCTGTTGGAGCGCTGAGACGTTGTACGGCCAAAGATACGTCCTTTCTATCGATGAATACATGCAAAGATGCGATATAGCCACAACGAAGTGTAAAATAAGAATGTTGGAGCACTGAGACGTTGTACGGCCATAGATACGTCCTTTTATTGCTGTAGACATGCACAGATGCGATAGAGCAATAACGAAGTGTATATTTATTCTAATGGTGCGCTGAGACGTTGTACGACCACAGATACGTCCTTTCTATCGCTCTAGACATTCAAAGATGTAATAGATCCACGACGAAGTGAATAATCATTCTGTTGGTTGGCTGAGACGTTGTACGGCCACAGATACGTCCTTTCTATCGCTCTATACATGCAAAGATGCGATATAGCCACAACGAAGTGTATAATAAGTCTGTTGGAGCACTGAGACGTTTTACGGCCATAGATACGTCCTTTTTTTGCTGTAGACATGCACAGATGCCATAGAGCCACATCGAAGTGTATAATACTTCTGTTGGATCGCTGAGACATTGTACGGCCACAGACACGTCTTTTCTATCGCTCTAGACATGCACAGAAGCAATAGAGCCACAACGAAGTGTATACTCATTCTGTTGGAGGGATGAAACGTTGTACGGCCATAGATACGTCCTTTTTTCGCTCTAGACATGCACAGATGCGATAGAGCCACATCGAAGTGTATAATCATTCTATTAGAGCAATGAGACGTTGTACGGCCAAAGATACGTCCTTTCTATCGCTCTAGACATGCACAGAAGCAATAGAGCCACGGCGAAGTGCATAATCATTCAATTAGAGCACTGAGACGTTGTATGGCATAAATACGTCCTCCCTTTCGCTCTAGACATGCATAGATGCGATAGAGCCACAACGAAGTGTATATTACATCTGTTGGAGCGCTGAGACATTGTACGGCCATAGATACGTCCTTCCTATCGCTCTAGACATGCACAGATGCAATAGAGCAACCACGAAGTGTATACTTATTCTTTTGGAGCGCTGGGACGTTGTACGGCCTAGGATACATCCTTTCTTTCGCTTAAGACATGCACAGATGCAATAGAGCCCCAACTTAGTGTACAATTATTCTGTTGAAGAGCTGAGATGTTGTACGGCCACAGATACGTCTGTTCGATCGCTCTAGACATGCACAGATACAATAGCGCCACAAAAAGGTGTATAGGGATTCTGTTGGAGTACTGAGACGTTGTACGGCCACAGATACGTCCTTTCTTTCGCTTTAGACATGCACACTTGCGATAGAGCCACATCGGAGTGTTTAATCATTCTGTTGGAGCGCTAGGACGTTGTACGGCCAAAGATACGTCCTTTCTATCGCTCTAGACATGTACAGATGCGATATAGCCACAACGAAGTGTATAATATTTCTGTTGGAGCGCTGAGACGTTGTGCGGTCACAGATACGTTCTTTCTATCGCTCTAGACATGCACAGATGCAATAGAGCCACGACGAAAGGTATAATCATTCTGTTGGAGCGCTGGGACGTTGTCCGGCCAAAGATACGTCCTTTCTATCGATGAATACATGCAAAGATGCGATATAGCCACAACGAAGTGTAAAATAAGAATGTTGGAGCACTGAGACGTTGTACGGCCATAGATACGTCCTTTTATTGCTGTAGACATGCACAGATGCGATAGAGCAATAACGAAGTGAATATTTATTCTGGTGGTGCGCTGAGACGTTGTACGACCACAGATCCGTCCTTTCTATCGCTCTAGACATGCACAGATGCGATAGAGCCACATCGAAGTGTATAATCATTCTGTTGGAGCGCTGGGACGTTGTCCGGCCATAGATACGTCCTTTCTCTCGCTCTAGACATGCACAGATGTAATAGAGCCACGGCGAAGTGTATAATCATTTTGTTGGAGCACTGAGACGTTGTACGGCCACAGATACGTCCTTTCTATCGCTCTAGACATGTACAGATGCAATAGATCCACAACGAAGTGTATCAGCATTCAGTTGGAGCACTCCAACGAAGTGTATCAGCATTCAGTTGGAGCACTCCAACGAAGTGTATACTCATTCGGTTGGAGGGCTGAAACGTTGTACGGCCACATATACGTCCTTTCTTTCGCTCTAGACATGCACAGATGCGATAGAGCCACATCGAAGTGTATAATCATTCTGTTGGAGCACTGGGACGCTGTGCGGCCAAAGATTCGTCCTTTCTATCGCTCTAGACATGCACAGAAGCAATAGAGCCCCAACGAAGTGTAAAAGCATTCTGTTGGAGGCTGAGACGTTGTACGGCCACAGATACGTCCTTTCTTTCGCTCAAGACATGCAAAGATGCGATAGAGCCACAACGAAGTGTAAAGGCATTTTGTTGGAGGGCTGAGACGTTGTACGGCCACAGACACGTCCTTTCTATCGCTCTAGACATGCAAAGATGCGATATAGCCACAACGAAGTGTATAATAAGTCTGTTGGAGCACAAAGACGTTGTACGGCCAAAGATACGTCCTTTCTTTTGCTCTAGACATGCACAGATGCAAAAGAGCCCCAACGAAGTGTTTAATTATTCTGTTAGAGCGCTGAGACGTTGTATGGCCTCAGATACGTTCTTTCTATCGCTCTAGACATACACAGATGCGATAGAGCAAGAACGAAGTGTATATTTATTCTGGTGCTACGCTGAGACGTTGTACGGCCACAGATCCGTCCTTTTTATCGCTCTAGACATGCACAGATGCGATAGAGCCACATCGAAGTGTATAATCATTCTGTTGGAGCACTGAGACGTTGTACAGCCACAGATACGTCCTTTCTATCGCTCTAGACATGAACAGAAGCAATAGAGCCACGACGAAGTGTATAATCATTCTGTTGGAGGGCTGAGACGTTGTACGGCCACAGATACGTCCTTTCTTTCGCTCTAGACATGCACAGATGCAAAAGAGCAACAACGAAGGGTATGGTTACTCTGTTGGAGCGCTGAGACGTTGTACGACCACAGTCACGTCCTTTCTATCGCTAAAAACATTCAAGGATGTAATAGATCAACGACGAAGTGTATAATACTTCTGTTGGAGCGCTGGGACATTTAACGGCCATAGATACGTCCTATCTATTGCTCAAGACATGCAAAGATGCGATATAGCGATAACGAAGTGTATAATAAGTCTGTTGGAGCACTGAGACGTTGTACGGCCGTAGACACGTCCTTTTTATCGCTGTAGACATGCACAGATGCGATAGAGCCACATCGAAGTGAATAATTTTTCTGTTGGAGCACTGGGACGTTGTACGGCCAAAGATACGTCCTTTCTATCGCTCTATACTTGCACAGAAGCAATAGAGCCACGGCGAAGTGTATAATTATTCTGTTGGAGCACTGAGACGTTGTACGGCCACAGCTACGTCCTTTCTTTCGGTCTAGACATGCATAGATGCGATAGAGCCACAACGGAGTGTATACGCATTTTGTTGGAGTGGCTGGAACGTTGTACGGCCTAGATACGTCCTTTCTTTCGCTTTAGACATGCACAGTTGCGATAGAGCCACATCGGAGTGTATAATCATTCTGTTGGAGCGCTGGGACGTTGTACGGCCAAAGATACGTCCTTTCTATCGCTCTAGACATGTACAGATGCGATATAGCCACAACGAAGTGTATAATTAGTCTGTTGGAGCACTGAGACGTTGTGCGGCCACAGATACGTCCTTGCTTTAGCTCAAGACATGCACAGATGCAAAAGAGCCCCAACGAAGTGTTTAATCATTCAGTTAGAGCGCTGAGACGTTGTACGGCCACAGATACGTCCTTTCCATCTCTCTAGACATGCACAGATGCGAAAGAGCAATAACGAAGTGTATATTTATTCTGGTGGTGCGCTGAGACGTTGTACGACCACAGATCCGTCCTTTGTATCGCTCTAGACATTCAAAGATGTAATCGATCCACGACGAAGTGAATAATCATTCTGTTGGTTGGCTGAGACGTTGTACGGCCACAGATACGTCCTTTCTTTCGCTCAAGACATGCAAAGATGCGATAGAGCCACACCGAAGTGTAAAGGCATTTTGTTGGAGGGCTGAGATGTTGTACGGCCAAAGATACGTCCTTTCTATTGCTCTAGACATGCAAAGATGCGATATAGCCACAACGAAGTGTATAATAAGTCTGTTGGAGCACAAAGACGTTGTACGGCCAAAGATACGTCCTTTCTTTTGCTCTAGACATGCACAGATGCAAAAGAGCCCCAACGAAGTGTTTAATCATTCTGTTAGAGCGCTGGGACGTTGTATGGCCACAGATACGTCCTTTTCATTTCTCTAGACATGCACAGATGCGATAGAGCAAGAACGAAGTGTATATTTATTCTGGTGCTAAGCTGAGACGTTGTACGGCCACAGATCCGTCCTTTTTATCGCTCTAGACATGCACAGATGCGTTAGAGCCACATCGAAGTGTATAATCATTCTGTTGGAGCACTGAGACGTTGTACGGCCACAGATACGTCCTTTCTATCGCTCTAGACATGCACAGATGCGATATAGCCACAACGAAAACTATAATTATTCTGTTGGAGCGCTGAGACGTTGTACGGCCACAGATACGTCCTTTCGGTCACTCTAGACATGCACAGATGAAGTAGAGCCACAAAGAAGTGTATAAGCATTCTGTTGGAGCACTCAGACGTTGTACGGCCAAAGATACGTTTCTTCTATCGCTCTAGACATGCACATAAGCAATAGAGCCACGACGAAGTATATAACCATTCTGTAGGATCACTGAGACGTTGTACGGCCACAGATACGTCCTTTCTATCGCTCTAGACATGCACAGATGCAATAGAGCCACAACGAAGTGTATAATCATTCTGTTAAAGCGCTGAGACGTTGTACGGCCACAGATACGTCCTTTCTTTCGTTCAAGACATGCAAAGATGCGATAGAGCCACACCGAAGTGTAAAGGCATTTTGTTGGAGGGCTGAGACGTTGTACGGCCAAAGATACGTCCTTTCTATTGCTCTAGACATGCAAAGATGCGATATAGCCACAACGAAGTGTATAATAAGTCTGTTGGAGCACAAAGATGTTGTACGGCCAAAGATACATCCTTTCTTTTGCTCTAGACACGCACAGATGCAAAAGAGCCCCAACGAAGTGTATAATCATTCTGTTAGAGCGCTGAGACGTTGTATGGCCACAGATACGTCCTTTCCATCTCTCTAGACATGCACAGATGCGATAGAGCAAATACGAAGTGTATATTTATTCTGGTGCTAAGCTGAGACGTTGTACGGCCACAGATCCGTCCTTTTTATCGCTCTAGACATGCACAGATGCGATAGAGCCACATCGAAGTGTATAATCATTCTGTTGGAGCACTGAGACGTTGAACGGCCACAGATACGTCCTTTCTATCGCTCTAGACATGCACAGATGCGATAGAGCCACAACGATGTGTATACTCATTCTGTTGGAGCGCTGGGACGTTGTACGGCCACAGATACGTCCTTTCTTTTGCTCAAGACATGCACAGATGCAATAGAGCCCCAGCCGAATGTACAATTATTCTGTTGAAGAGCTGGGATGTTGTACGGCCACAGATACGTCTGTTCAATCGCTCTAGACATCACAGATGCAATAGCGTCACAAAAAAGTATATAAGGATTCTGTTGGAGTACTGAGACGTTGTACGGCCACTGATACGTCCTTTCTTTCGCTTGAGACATGCACAGTTGCGATAGAGCCACATCGGAGTGTATAATCATTCTGTTAGAGCACTGAGACGTTGTACGGCCACAGATACGTCCTTTCTATCGCTGTATACATGCAAAGATGCGATATAGCCACAACGAAGTGTATAATCATTCTGTTGGAGCACTGAGACGTTGTACGGCCATAGATACGTCCTTTCTATCGCTCTAGACATGCACAGAAGCAATAGAGCCACGCCGAAGTGTATAATCATTCTGTTGGAGCACTGAGACGTTGTACGGCCACAGATACGTCCTCCTTTTGCTCTAGACATGCATAGATGCGATAGAGCCACAACGAAGTGTATAATACTTCTGTCGGAGCGCTAAAACATTGTACGGCCATAGATACGTCCTTTCTATCGCTCTAGACATGCACAGATGCAATAGAGGAACTACGAAGTGTATACTCAGTCTGTTGGAGCGCTGGGACGTTGTACGGCCACAGCTACATCCTTTCTTTCGCTCAAGACATGCACAGATGCAATAGAGCCCCAACTTAGTGTACAATTATTCTGTTGAAGAGCTGAGATGTTGTACGGCCACAGTTACGTCAGTTCGATCGCTCTAGACATGCACAGATGCAATAGCGCCACAAAAAGGTTTATAAGGATTCTGTTGGAGTACTGAGACCTTGTACGGCCACAGATACGTCCTTTCTTTCGCTTTAGACATGCACAGTTGCGATAGAGCCACATCGGAGTGTATAATCATTCTGTTGGAGCGCTGAGACGTTGTACGGCCAAAGATACGTCCTTTCTATCGCTCTAGACATAAACAGATGCGATAGAGCCACATCGAACTGTACAATAATTCATTTGGAGCGCCAGGACGTATAACGGCCATAGATACGCCCTTTCTATCGCTCTAGACATGCACAGATCCAATAGAGCCCCAACGAATTGTAAAAGCATTCTGTTGGAGGGCTGAGACGTTGTACGGCCACAGATACGTCGTTTCTTTCGCTCTAGACATGCACAGATGTAAGAAATCCACGACGAAGTGTATAATCATTCTGTTGGAGCGCTTAGACGTTGTACGGCCACAGATACGTACTTTCTATCGATGTATACATGCAAAGATGCGATATAGCCGAAACGAAATGTATAATAAGTCTGTTGGAGCACTTAGACGTTGTGCGGCAACAGATACGTCCTTTCTATCGCTGTTTACATGCAAAGATGCGATATAGCCACAACGAAGTGTATAATCATTCTGTTGGAGCACTGAGACGTTGTACGGCCATAGATACGTCCTTTCTATCGCTCTAGACATGCAAAGAAGCAATAGAGCCACGGCGAAGTGTATAATCAATCTGTTGGAGCACTGAGACGTTGTACGGCCACAGATACGTCATCCCTTTCGCTCTAGACATGCATAGATGCGATAGAGCCACAACGAAGTGTATAATACTTCTGTTGGAGCACTGAGACATTGGATGGCCAAACATACGTCCTTTCTTTTGCTCTAGACATGCACAGATGCAAAAGAGCCCCAATGAAGTGTTTAATCATTCTGTTAGAGCGCTGAGACGTTGTATGGCCAAAGATACGTCCTTTCTTTCGCTCTTGACATGCACAGATGCGATAGAGCCCCAACGAAGTGTAAAAGCATTCTGTTGGAGCGCTGAGACGTTGTACGGCCACAGGTACGTCCTTCCCATCGCTCTAGACATGCACAGATGCAATAGAGCCACGACGAAAGGTATAATCATTCTGTTGGAGCGCTGAGACGTTGTACAGCCACAGAGACGTCCTTTCTATCGCTCTAGACATGCACAGATGGAAAACAGCCACAACGAAGTGTATAAGAATTCGGTTGGAGCGCTGAGACGTTGTACGGCCAAACATACGTCCTTTCTTTCGCTCTAGACATGCACAGATGCAAAAGAGCCCCAACGAAGTGTTTAATCATTCTGTTGGAGCACTGGGGCCTTGTACGGCCACAGATTCGTCCTTTTTATCGCTCTAGACATGCAAAGATGCAATAGATCCACAACGAAGTGTATAAGCATTCTGTTGGAGCGCTGAGACAATGTACGGCCACAAATACGTCCTTTCCATCGCTCTAGACATGCAAAGATGCGATATAGCCACAACGAAGTGTATACGCATTCTGTTGGAGCACTGAGACGTTGTACGGCCACAGATACGTCCTTTTTATCGCTGTAGACATGCACAGATGCGATAGAGCCACAACGAAGGGTATAATACTTCTGTTGGAGCACTGAGACATTGTACGGCCACAGACACGTCCATTCTATGGCTATAGACATTCAAAGATGTAATAGATCCACGACGAAGTGTAGAATCATTTTGTTGGAGCGCTTAGACGTTTCACGGCCACAAATACGTCCTTTCTATAGCTCTAGACATGCAAAGATGCGATATAGCAACAACGAAGTGTACAATAATTCTGTTGGAGCGCTGAGATGTTGTACGGCCACAGATACGTCCTTTCTATCGCTGAATACATTTACAGACGTAGTAGAGCCACAACGAAGTGTATACTTATTCTGTTGGAAGGCTAAAACGTTGTACGGCCACAGATGCGTCCTTTCATTCGCTCTAGACTTGCACAGATGCGATAGAGCCACATCGAAGTGTATAATCATTCTGTTGGAGCACTGGGGCGTTGTACGGCCACAGATACGTCCTTTCTATCGCTCTAGACATGCAAAAATGCAATAGATCCACAACGAAGTGTATAATAACTTTGTTGGAGCGCTGAGACGTTGTACGTCCACAAATACGTCCTTTCTATAGCTCTAGACATGCAAAGATGCGATATAGCCACAACGAAGTGTACAATAATTCTGTTGGAGCGCTAGGACGTTGTACGGCCATAGATACGTCCTTTCTATCGCTCTAGACATGCACAGAAGCAAAAGCGCAACAACGAAGTGTATTTTTATTCTGTTGGAGCACTGAGACGTTGTCCGGCCACAGATATGTCCTTTCTTTCGCTCTAGACATGCACAGATGCGATAGAGCCCCAACTTAGTGTACAATTATTCTGTTGAAGAGCTGAAATGTTGTACGGCCACAGATACGTCCTTTCTATCGCTGTATACGTGCAAAGATGCGATATAGCCACAACGAAGTGTATAATAAGTCTGTTGGAGCACTTAGACGTTGTACGGCCATAGATACGTCCTTTTTATCGCTGTAGACATGCACAGATGCGATAGAGCCACAACGAAGTGTTTAATTATTCTGTTGGAGCGCTGAGACGTTGTACGGCCACAGGTACGTCCTTCCCATTGCTCTAGACATGCACAGATGCAATAGAGCCACGACGAAAGGTATAATCATTCTGTTGGAGCGCTGAGACGTTATACAGCCACAGAGACGTCCTTTCTATCGCTCTAGACATGCACAGATGGAAAACAGCCACAACGAAGTGTATAAGCATTCAGTTGGAGCGCTGAGACGTTGTACGGCCAAACATACGTCCTTTCTTTCGCTCTAGACATGCACAGATGCAAAAGAGCCCCAACGAAGTGTTTAATCATTCTGTTGGAGCACTGGGGCATTGTACGGCCACAGATACGTCCTTTTTATCGCTCTAGACATGCAAAAATGCAATAGATCCATATTGAAATGTATAAGCATTCTGTTGTAGCGCTGAGACGTTGTACGGCCACAGATACGTCCTTTCTATAGCTCTAGACATGCAAAGATGCGATATAGCCACAACAAAGTGTACAATAATTCTGTTGGAGCGCTAGGACGTTGTACGGCCATAGATACGTCCTTTCTATCGCTCTAGACATGCACAGATGCAATAGAGCCCCAACGAAGTGTAAAATCATTCTGTTGGAGGGCTGAGACGTTGTACGGCCACAGATACGTCCTTTCTATCGCTCTTGACATGCACAGATGTAATAGATCCACGACGAAGTGTATAATCATTCTGTTGGAGCGCTGGGACGTTGTACGGCCACAGATACGTCCTTTCTATCGCTGTATACATGCAAAGATGCGATATAGCCACAACGAAGTGTATAATAAGTATGTTGGAGCACTGAGACGTTGTACGGCCATAGATACGTCCTTTTTATTGCTGTAGACATGCACAGATGCGCTAGAGCCACAACGAAGTGTAAAATACTTCTGTTGGATCGCTGAGACATTGTACGGCCACAGACACGTCCTTTCTATCGCTCTAGACATTCAAAGATGTAATAGATCCACGACGAAGTGTATAATCATTCTGTTGGAGCACTGGGACGTTGTACGGCCAAAAATACGTCCTTTCTATCGCTCTAGACATGCACAGATGCGATAGAGCCACAACGAAGTGTATAATACTTCTATTGGAGCACTGAGACGTTGTACGGCCACAGATACGTCGTTTTTATCGCTCGAGACATGTACAGATGCGATAGAGCCACATCGAAGTGTACAATAATTATGTTGGATCGCCAGGACGTTGTACGGCCGTAAATACGCCCTTTATATCGCTCTAGACAAGCACAGATGCAATAGAGCCACAACGAAGTGTATAAGTATTCAGTTGGAGCGCTGAGACGTTGTACGGCCACAGATACGTCCTTTCTATCGCTCAAGACATGCATAGATGCAAAAGAGCCCCAACGAAGTGTATAAGCATTCTGTTGGAGCGCTGAGACGTTGTACGGCCACAGATACGTCCTTTCTATAGCTCTAGACATGCAAAGATGCGATATAGCCACAACGAAATGTACAGTAATTCTGTTGGAGCGCTAGGACGTTGTACGGCCTTAGATACGTCCTTTCTATCGCTCTAGACATGCCCAGAAGCAATAGAGCCCCAACGAAGTGTATAATCATTTTGTTGGAGCGCTGAGACGTTGTACGGCCACAGATACGTCCTTTCTATCGCTGTATACATGCAAAGATGCGATATAGCTACAACGAAGTGTATAATAAGTATGTTGGAGCACTGAGACGTTGTACGGCCATTGATACGTCCTTTTTATTGCTGTAGACATGCACAGATGCGCTAGAGCCACAACGAAGTGTAAAATACTTCTGTTGGATCGCTGAGACATTGTACGGCCACAGACACGTCCTTTCTATCGCTCTAGACATTCAAAGATGTAATAGATCCACGACGAAATGTATAATCATTCTGTATGAGCACTGGGACGTTGTACGGCCACAGATACGTCGTTTTTATCGCTCTAGACATGCACAGATGCAAAAGAGCCCCAACGAAGTTTTTAATCATTCGGTTGGAGCACTAAGATGTTGTACGGCCACAGGTGCGTCCTCCCTTTCGCTCTAGACATGCATAGATGCGATAGAGCCACAACGAAGTGTATAATACTTCTGTTTGAGCGCTGAGAAATTGTACGGCCATAGATACGTTCTTTCTATCGCTCTAAACATGCACAGATGCAATAGTGCAACTACGAAGTGTATACTCATTCTGTTGGAGCGCTGGGACGTTGTACGGCCACAGATACGTCCTTTCTTTCGCTCAAGACATGCACAGATGCAATAGAGCCCCAACTTAGTGTACAATTATTCTGTTAAAGGGCTGAGACGTTGTATGGCCACAGATACGTCCTTTCTATCGCTCTAGACATGCACAGATGCGATAGAGCCACATCGAAGTGTATAATCATTCTGTTGGAGCGCTGGGACGTTGTCCGGCCATAGATACGTCCTTTCTATCGCTCTAGACATGCACAGATGTAATAGAGCCACGTCGAAGTGTATAATCATTTTGTTGGAGAACTGAGACGTTGTACGGCCACAGATACGTCCTTTCTATCGCTCTAGACATGTACAGATGCAATTGTTCCACAACGAAGTGTATCAGCATTCAGTTGGAGCACTCCAACGAAGTGTATACTCATTTTGTTGGAGGGCTGAAACGTTGTACGGCCACAGATACGTCCTTTCTTTCGCTCTAGACATGCACAGAAGCAATAGAGCCCCAACGAAGTGTAAAGCATTCTGTTGGAGGGCTGAGACGTTGTACGGCCACAGATACGTCCTTTCTTTCGCTCAAGACATGCAAAGATGCGATAGAGCCACAACGAAGTGTAAAGGCATTTTGTTGGAGGGCTGAGACGTTGTACGGCCACAGATACGTCCTTTCTATCGCTCTAGACAAGCAAAGGTGCGATATAGCCACAACGAAGTGTATACTCGTTCTGTTGGAGCACAAAGACGTTGTACGGCCAAAGATACGTCCTTTCTTTTGCTCTAGACATGCACAGATGCAAAAGAGCCCCAACGAAGTGTTTAATCATTCTGTTAGAGCGCTGAGACGTTGTATGGCCACAGATTCGTCCTTTCTATCGCTCTAGACATGCACAGATGCGATAGAGCCACATCGGCGTGTATAATCATTCTGATAGAGCACTGAGACGTTGTACGGCCACAGATACGTCCTTTCTATCGCTGTATACTTGCAAAGATGCGATATAGCCACAACGAAGTGTATAATCATTCTGTTGGAGCACTGAGACGTTGTACGGCCATAGATACGTCCTTTCTATCGCTCTAGACATGCACATAAGCAATAGAGCCCCAACGAATTGTAAAAGCATTCTGTTGGAGGGCTGAGACGTTGTACGGCCACAGATACGTCCTCCCTTTCGCGCTAGACATGCATAGATGCGAAAGAGCCACAACCAAGTGTATAATACTTCTGTTGGAGCGCTGAGACATTGTACGGCCATAGATACGTCCTTTTTATCGCTCTAGATATGCACAGATGCAATAGAGCAACTACGAAGTGTATTCTCATTCTGTTGGAGCGCTGGAACGTTGTACGGCCACAGATACGTCCTTTCTTTCGCTCAAGACATGCACAGATGCAATAGAGCCCCAACGAAGTGTATAATCATTCTGTTGGAGCCGTGTGACGTTGTACGGCCACAGATACGTCCTTTTTATCGCTCTAGACATGCACAGATGCAATACAGCCCCAACGAAGTGTATAATTATTCTGTTGGAGCGCGGAGACGTTGTACGGCCACAGATACGCCTTTTCTATCGCTCTAGACATGCACAGATGCAATAGAGCCCCAACGAAGTGTATAATCATTCTGTTGGAGCGCTGTGACGTTGTACGGCCAAAGATACGTCCTTTCTATCGCTCTAGACATGCACAGATGCAATACAGCCCCAACGAAGTGTATAATTAATCTGTTGGAGCGCGGAGACGTAGTACGGCAACAGATACGTCCTTTCTTTTACTTTAGACATTCACAGTTGCGATAGAGCCACATCGGAGTGTATAATCATTCTGTTGGAGCGCTGAGGACGTTGTACGGCCAATCGAAGTGTATTCGTTCAGGACTTTCTATCTAGCATCAGATGCAAAAGAGCCCCAACGAAAGTGTTTAATCATTCTGTTAGACAGATGGCCACAGATAGAGCATGCAAAGACGATATACCAAAACGAAGTGTATAATTAGTCTGTTGGAGCACTGAGAGCCACAGATATTTCTGTTGGAGAGCAACATAAAAGTGTATGATTATTCTGTTGGAGCGCTGAGACGTTGTACGACCAAAAATACGTCCATTCTATCGCTATAGACATTCAAAGATGTAATAGATCCACGACGAAGTGTATAATCATGTTGTTGAAGCGCTGAAACGTTGTACGGCCACAGATACGTCCTTTCTATCGCTCTATACATGCAAAGATGCGATATAGCCACACCGAAGTGTAAAATAAGTCTGTTGGAGCACTGAGACGTTGTACGGCCATAGATACGTCCTTTTTATTGCTGTAGACATGCACAGATGCGATAGAGCCACACCAAAGTGTATAATACTTCTGTTGGATCGCTGAGACATTGTACGGCTTCAGACACGTCCTTTCTGTCGCTCTAGACATGCACAGATGCGATCGAGCCACAACAAAGTGTATACTCGTTCGGTTGGAGGGCTGAAACGTTGTACGGCCACAGATACGTCCTTTCTTTCGCTCTAGACATGCACAGATGCGATAGAGCCACATCGAAGTGTATAATCATTCTGTTGGAGCGCTGGGACGTTGTCCGGCCATAGATACGTCCTTTCTATCGCTCTAGACATGCACAGATGCAATAGAGCCCCAACGAAGTGTAAAAGCATTCTTTGAGGGCTGAGACGTTGTACGGCCACAGATACGTCCTTTCTTTCGCTCTAGACATGAAAAGATGCGATATAGCCACAACAAAGTGTACAATAAGTCTGTTGGAGCACTGAGACGTTGTGCGGCCACAGATACGTCCTTTCTATCGCTCTAGACATGCACAGATACGATATAGCCCCAACGAAGTGTAAAAGCATTCTGTTAGAGGGCTGAGACGTTGTACGGCCACAGATACGTCCTTTCTTTCGCTCTAGACATGAAAAGATGCGATATAGCCAAAACGAAATGTATAATAAGTCTGTTGGAGCACTGAGACGTTGTACGACCACAGATCCGTCCTTTCTATCGCTCTAGACATGCACAGATGCGATAGAGCCACAACGAAGTGTATAATCATTTTGTTGGAGCGCTGGGACGTTGTCCGGCCATAGATACGTCCTTCCTATCACTTAGACATGCACAGATGCAATAGAGCCCCAACGAAGTGTAAAAGCATTCTGTTGGAGGGCTGAGACGTTGTACGGCCACAGATACGCTCTTTCTTTCGCTCTAGACATGCAAAGATGCGATATAGCCAAAACGAAATGTCTAATAAGTCTGTTGGAGCGCTGAGACGTTGTACGGCCACAGATACGTGCTTTCTATCGCTCTAGACATGCACAGATGCGATAGAGCAATAACGAAGTGTTTATTTTTTCTGTTGGAGCACTGAGACGTTGTACGGCCAAAGATACGTCCTTTCTATCGCTCAAGACACGCACAGAAGCAATAGAGCCACGACGAAGTGTATAATGATTCTGTTGGAGCGGTGAGACGTTATACGGCCAAAAATACGTCCTTCCTATCGCTCTAGACATGCACAGATGCGATAAAGCCACAACGAAGTGTTCATCATTCTGTTGGAGCACTGAGACGTTGTACGGCCAAAGATACGCCCTTTCTATCGCTCCAGACATGAACAGAAGCAATAGAGCCACGACGAAGTGTATAATACTTCTTATGGAGCACTGAGACGTTGTACGGCCACAGATACGTCCTTTCTATCCGTCAAGACATGCACAGATGCGATAGAGCCACAACGAAGTGTATAATAAGTCTGTTGGAGCACTGAGACGTTGTACGGCCACAGATACGTCCTTTCTATCGCTCTAGACATGCAAAGATGCGATATAGCCACAACGAAGTGTATAATTGTCTTTTGGAGCACTGAGACGTTGTACGGCCACAGATACGTCCATTCTATCGCTCTAGACATTTACAGATGTAATTGAGCCACAACGAAGTGTACAATTTTTCTGTTGGAGCGCTGAGACGTTGTATGACCAAAAATACGTCCATTCTATCGCTAAAGACATTCAAAGATTTAATAGAGCCACGACGAAGTGTATATATATTCCGTTGGAGCGTTGAGACGTTGTACGGCCAAAAATACGTCCTTTCTATCGCTCTAGACATGCAAAGATGCGATATAGCCACAACGAAGTGTATATTAAATCTGTTGGAGCACTGAGACGTTGTACGGTCACAGATACGTCCTTTTGTATCGCTTTAGACATGCACAGATGCGATAGATCCACAACGAAGTATATAATAAGTCTGTTGGAGCACTGAGACGTTGTGCGGCCACAGATACGTCCTTTCTTTCGCTCTAGACATGTACAGATGCGATATAGCCACAACGAAGTGTATAATAGTCTGTTGGAGCACTGAGACGTTGTGCGGCCACAGATACGTCCTTTCTCTCGCTCTATACATGTACAGATGCGATATAGCCACAACGAAGTGTAAAAGTATTCTGTTGGAGGGCTGAGACGTTTTACGGCCACAGATACGTCCTTTCTTTCGCTCTAGACATGCACAGATGTAAGCGATTCACGACGAAGTGTATAATCATTCTGTTGGAGCACTGAGACGTTGTACGGCCACAGATACGTACTTTCTATCGATGTATACATGCAAAGATGCGATATAGCCACAACGAAGTGTATAATAAGTATGTTGGAGCACTGAGACGTTGTACGGCGATAGATACGTCCTTTTTATTGCTGTAGACATGCACACATGCGATAGAGATTAACGTAGTATATATTTATTTGGTGGTGCGCTGAGACGTTGTACGA
>MBPM02000322.1:0-27925 GCA_001695595.3 Plasmopara viticola | reverse complement strand
CGTTGTACGGCCACAGATACGTCCTTTCTATCGCTTTACACATCTACAGATGCGAAAGAGCCACAACGAAGTGTTTAATCATTCTGATGGAAGGCTGAGACGTTGTACGGCCACAGATACGTCCTTTCTATCGCTCTACATATGCACAGATGCAAAAGGCCCAACGAAGTGTATATCATTCTGTTTGGAGGGGCTGAGACGCTGTACGGCCACAGATACGTCCTTATTATCGCTCTAGACATGCACAGATGCGACAAAGCCACTCGAAGTGTATAATCATTCTGTAGGAGCGCTGAGACGTTGCACGCCAAGATACGTCCTTTCTATCGCTCTAGACATGCACAGATGCGATAGAGCCACAACCGAAGTGTATAAAGAATTCTGTTGCGAGCTGAGACATTGTACGGCCACAGATACGTCCTTTCTATCGCTAAAGACATTCAATGATGTAATAGATCACCGACGAAGTGTATAATCATTCTGTTTGGAGCGCTGAAAAATTGTACGGCTACAGATACGTCCTTTCTATCGCTCTAGACATTCAAAGATGTAATAGATCTACGACGAAGTGTATAATCATTCTATTGGAGGGCTGAGACGTTGTACGGCCAAGATACGTCCTTTCTATCGCTTTACACATCTACAGATGCGAAAGAGCCACAACGCGTGTTTAATCATCTGATGGAAGGTGAGACGTTGTACGGCCACAGATACGTCCTTTCTATCGCTCTAGACATGCACAGATGCAAAAGAGCCCGCAACGAAGTTTATACTCATTCTATTGAGGCTGAGACGCTGTGCGGCACAGATACGTCTTTTCTATCGCTCTAGACATGCACAGATTGCGAACAAAGCACTTCGAAGTGTCTAATCATTCTGTTTGGAGCGCTGAGACGTTTGCACGGCCAAAAGATACGTCTTTCTATCGCTCTAGACATACACAGATGCGATAGAGCCACAACGAAGTGTAATAAGTTCTGTCGGAGAGCTGAGACATTGTACGGCCACAGATACGTCCTTTCTATCGCTAAAAGACATTCAATGATGTATAGATCCACGACGAAGTGTATAATCATTCTGTTGGAGGCTGAAATTGTACGGCTACAGATACGTCCTTTCTTGCTCTACACATTACAGATGTATATAGACGCGCAAACGGAAGTGTATACTCATTCCGTTGGAGGGCTGAGACGTTGTACAGCACAGATACGCTTTCTATCGCTCTACAAATGCACAGATGCGATAGAGCCACATCGAAGTGTATAATCATTCTGTAGGAGCGCTGAAACGTTGCACGGCCACAGATACGTCCTTTATTTCGCTCTAGACATGCACAGACGCGAAGAGCCGAACGAAGTGTTAATCAATCTGATGGAAGGCTGAGACGTTGTACGGCACAGATACGTCCTTTTATCGCTCTACCAATTTACGATGTAATAGAGCCACAACGGAGTGTATACTCATTTCTGTTGGAGGGCTGAGACCGTTGTACGGCCACAGATACGTCATTTCTATCGCTCTTCATGCAGCAGATGCGATAGAGCCACATCGAAGTGTATAATCATTCTTGTAGGAGCGCTGAAACGTGCACGGCCAAAGATACGTCCTTTCTATCGCTCTAGACATGCACTGATGCGATAGAGCCACAACGAAGTGTATAATAATTCTGTTGGAGAGCTGAGACATTGGTACGGCCACAGATACGTCCTTTCTATGCTCTAGACATTCAATGATGTAATAGATCCACGACGAAGTGTATAATCATTCTGTTGGAGCGCAGAGAAATTGTACGGCCACAGATACGTCCTATCTATCGCTCTACATATTACAGATGTAATGAGCCACAACGGAGTGTATACTCATTCTGTTGGAGGGCTGAGACGTTGTACGGCCACAGATACGTCTTTCTATCGCTCTACACATGATACAGATGCGATAGAGCCACATGAACTGTATAATCATTCTGTAGGAGCGCTGAGACGTTGCACGGCCAAGATACGTCCTTTCTATCGCTCTAGACATGAACAGATGCGATAGAGCCAAAAGTGTATAAGAATTCTGTGGAGAGCTGAGACGTTTACGGCCACAGATACGTCTTTCTATCGCTCTAACACATTTAGATGTAATAGAGCCAACGGAGTGTATATCATTCTGTTGGAGGCTGAGACGTTGTACGGCCACAGATACGTCATTTCTATCGCTCTTCTACATGCACAGATGCGATAGAGCCCATCGAAGTGTATAATCATTCTGTAGGAGCGCTGAACGTTGCACGGCCAAAGATACGTCCTTTTATCGCTCTAGACATGCACTGATGCGATAGAGCCACAAGAAGTTTATAATATTCTGTTTGGAGAGCTGAGACATTGTACGGCCACGATACGTCTTTCTATCGCTCATAGACATTCAAAGATGTAATAGATCCACGACGAAGTGTATATTCATTCTGTTGGAGCGCTGAGAAGTTGTACGGCCACAGATACGTCCTTTCTATCGCTCTACACATTTACAGATGTAATAGAGCCAACGGTGTATACTCATTCTGTTGGAGGCTGAGACGTCTGTACGGCCAAAGATACGTCATTTCTATCGCTTACACATGCACAGATGCGATAGAGCCACATCGAACTGTTATCATTCTGTTAGGAGCGCTGAGACGTTGCACGGCAAAGATACGTCCTTTCTATCGCTCTAGACATGACAGATGCGATAGAGCCCAACGAGTGTATAGATTTCTGTTGGAGAGCTGAGACGTTGTACGGCCACAGATACGTCCTTTCTATCGTCTACACATTTACAGATGTAATAGAGCCACAACGAGTGTAATACTCATTCTGTTGGAGGGCTGAGACGTTGTACGGCCACGGATACGTCCTTTCTATCGCTATAGACATTCAAAGATGTAATAGATCCACGACGAAGTGTATAATCATTCTATTGGAGGGCTGAGACGTTGTACGGCCACAGATACGTCCTTTCTATCGCTTTACACATCTACAGATGCGAGAGCCACAACGCAGTGTTTAATCATTCTGATGGAAGGCTGAGACGTTGAACGGCCACAGATACGTCCTTTCTATCGCTCTACACATGCACAGATGCAAAAGGGCCAACGAAGTGTATACTCATTCTGTTCGAGGGCTGAGACGCTGTACGGCCACAGATACGTCCTTATTATCGCTCTAGACATGCACAGATGCGACAAAGCCACTTGAAGTGTATAATCATTCTGTAGGAGCGCTGAGACGTTGCACGGCCAAAGATACGTCCTTTCTATCGCTCTAGACATGCACAGATGCGATAGAGCCACAACGAAGTGTATAAGAATTCTGTTGGAGAGCTGAGACGATTGTACGGCACAGATACGTCCTTTCTATCGCTAAAGAATCAATGATGTAAATAGATCCACGACGAAGTGTATAATCATTCTGTTGGAGCGCTGAAAAATTGTACGGCTACAGATACGTCCTTTCTATCGCTCTAGACATTCAAAAGATGTAATGATCTACGACGAAGTGTATAATCATTCTATTGGAGGCTGAGACGTTGTACGGCAAACAGATCGTCCTTTCTATCGCTTTACACATACAGATGCGAAAGACCACGCAGTGTTTAATCATTCTGATGGAAGGCTGAGACGTTGTACGGCCACAGATACGTCCTTTCTATCGCTCTACCATGCACAGATGCAAAAGAGCCCCAACGAAGTGTATACTCATTCTGTTAGAGGGCTGAGACGCTGTGCGGCCACAGATACGTCTTTTCTATCGCTCTAGACATGCACAGATGCGACAAAGCCACTTCGAAGTGTATAATCATTCTGTAGGAGCGCTGAGACGTTGCACGGCCAAAGATACGTCCTTTCTATCGCTCTAGACATACACAGATGCGATAGAGCCACAACGAAGTGTATAAGAATTCTGTCGGAGAGCTGAGACATTGTACGGCCACAGATACGTCCTTTCTATCGCTAAAGACATTCAATGATGTAATAGATCCACGACGAAGTGTATAATCATTCTGTTGGAGCGCTGAAAAATTGTACGGCTACAGATACGTCCTTTCTATCGCTCTACACATTTACAGATGTAATAGAGCCACAACGGAGTGTATACTCATTCTGTTGGAGGGCTGAGACGTTGTACAGCCACAGATACGGCCTTTCTATCGCTCTACACATGCACAGATGCGATAGAGCCACATCGAAGTGTATAATCATTCAGTAGGAGCGCTGAGACGTTGTACGGCCACAGATACGTCCTTACCATCGCTCTAGACATGCACAGATGCGAAAGTGCCAGAACGAAGTGTTTAATCAATCTGATGGAAGGCTGAGACGTTGTACGGCCACAGATACGTCCTTTTTATCGCTCTACACATTTACAGATGTAATAGAGCCACAACGGAGTGTATACTCATTCTGTTGGAGGGCTGAGACGTTGTACGGCCACAGATACGTCCTTTCTATCGCTCTTCACATGCACAGATGCGATAGAGCCACATCGAAGTGTATAATCATTCTGTAGGAGCGCTGAAACGTTGCACGGCCAAAGATACGTCCTTTCTATCGCTCTAGACATGCACTGATGCGATAGAGCCACAACGAAGTGTATAATAATTCTGTTGGAGAGCTGAGACATTGTACGGCCACAGATACGTCCTTTCTATCGCTATAGACATTCAAAGATGTAATAGATCCACGACGAAGTGTATAATCATTCTGTTGGAGCGCAGAGAAATTGTACGGCCACAGATACGTCCTATCTATCGCTCTACATATTTACAGATGTAATAGAGCCACAACGGAGTGTATACTCATTCTGTTGGAGGGCTGAGACGTTGTACGGCCACAGATACGTCTTTTCTATCGCTCTACACATGTACAGATGCGATAGAGCCACATCGAACTGTATAATCATTCTGTAGGAGCGCTGAGACGTTGCACGGCCAAAGATACGTCCTTTCTATCGCTCTAGACATGAACAGATGCGATAGAGCCCCAACGAAGTGTATAAGAATTCTGTTGGAGAGCTGAGACGTTGTACGGCCACAGATACGTCCTTTCTATCGCTCTACACATTTACAGATGGAATAGAGCCACAACGCAGTGTATACTCATTCTGTTGGAGGGCTGAGACGTTGTACGGCCATAGATACGTCATTTCTATCGCTCTTCACATGCACAGATGCGATAGAGCCACATCGAAGTGTATAATCATTCTGTAGGAGCGCTGAAACGTTGCACGGCCAAAGATACGTCCTTTCTATCGCTCTAGACATGCACTGATGCGATAGAGCCACAAAGAAGTTTATAATAATTCTGTTGGAGAGCTGAGACATTGTACGGCCACAGATACGTCCTTTCTATCGCTCTAGACATTCAAAGATGTACTAGATCCACGACGAAGTGTATATTCATTCTGTTGGAGCGCTGAGAAGTTGTACGGCCACAGATACGTCCTTTCTATCGCTCTAGACATTCAAAGATGTAATAGAGCCACAACGGAGTGTATACTCATTCTGTTGGAGGGCTGAGACGTTGTACGGCCAAAGATACGTCATTTCTATCGCTCTACACATGCACAGATGCGATAGAGCCACATCGAACTGTATAATCATTCTGTAGGAGCGCTGAGACGTTGCACGGCCAAAGATACGTCCTTTCTATCGCTCTAGACATGCACTGATGCGATAGAGCCACAAAGAAGTTTATAATAATTCTGTTGGAGAGCTGAGACATTGTACGGCCACAGATACGTCCTTTCTATCGCTATAGACATTCAAGATGTAATTGATCCACGACGAAGTGTATAATCATTCTGTTGGAGCGCTGAGAAGTTGTACGGCCACAGATACGTCCTTTCTATCGCTCTACACATCTACAGATGTAATAGAGCCACAACGGAGTGTATACTCATTCTGTTGGAGGGCTGAGACGTTGTACGGCCAAAGATACGTCATTTCTATCGCTCTACACATGCACAGATGCGATAGAGCCACATCGAACTGTATAATCATTCTGTAGGAGCGCTGAGACGTTGCACGGCCAAAGATACGTCCTTTCTATCGCTCTAGACATGAACAGATGCGATAGAGCCCCAACGTAGTGTATAAGAATTCTGTTGGAGAGCTGAGACGTTGTACGGCCACAGATACGTCCTTTCTATCGCTCTACACATTTACAGATGTAATAGAGCCACAACGGAGTGTATACTCATTCTGTTGAAGGGCTGAGACGTTGTACGGCCACAGATACGTCCATTTCTATCGCTCTTCACATGCACAGATGCGATGGAGCCACATCGAAGTGTATAATCATTCTGTAGGAGCGCTGAAACGTTGCACGGCCAAAGATACGTCCTTTCTATCGCCCAAGACATGCACTGATGCGATAGAGCCACAAAGAAGTTTTTAATAATTCTGTTGGAGAGCTGAGACATTGTACGGCCACAGATACGTCCTTTCTATCGCTCTAGACATTCAAAGATGTAATAGATCCACGACGAAGTGTATAATCATTCTGTTGGAGCGCAGAGAAATTGTACGGCCACAGATACGTCCTATCTATCGCTCTACACATCTACAGATGTAATAGAGCCACAACGGAGTGTATACTCATTCTGTTGGAGGGCTGAGACGTTGTACGGCCACAGATACGTCATTTCTATCGCTCTACACATGCACAGATGCGATAGAGCCACATCGAAGTGTATAATCATTCTGTAGGAGCGCTGAAACGTTGCACGGCCAAAGATACGTCCTTTCTATCGCTCTAGACATGCACAGATGCGATAGAGCCACAACGAAGTGTATAATAAATCTATTAAAGAGCTGAGACATTATACGGCCACAGATACGTCCTTTCTATCGCTCTACACATCTACAGATGTAATAGAGCCACAACGGAGTGTTTACTCATTCTGTTGGAGGGCTGAGACGTTGTACGGCCACAGATACGTCATTTCTTTCGCTCTACACATGCACAGATGCGATAGAGCCACATCGAAGTGTATAATCATTCAGTAGGAGCGCTAAGACGTTGTACGGCCACAGATACGTCCTTACCATCGCTCTAGACATGCACAGATGCGAAAGAGCCAGAACGAAGTGTTTATCAATCTGATGGAAGGCTGAGACGTTGTACGGCCACGGATACGTCCTTTCTATCGCTATAGACATTCAAAGATGTAATAGAGCCACGACGAAGTGTATAATCATTCTATTGGAGGGCTGAGACGTTGTACGGCCACAGATACGTCTTTTCTATCGCTTTACACATCTACAGATGCGAAAGAGCCACAACGAAGTGTTCAATCATTCTGATGGAAGGCTGAGACGTTGTACGGCCACAGATACGTCCTTTCTATCGCTCTAGACATTCAAAGATGTACTAGATCCACGACGAAGTGTATATTCATTCTGTTGGAGCGCTGAGAAGTTGTACGGCCACAGATACGTCCTTTCTATCGCTTTACACATCTACAGTTGTAATAGAGCCACAACGGAGTGTATACTCATTCTGTTGGAGGGCTGAGACGTTGTACGGCCAAAGATACGTCCTTTCTATCGCTCTACACATGCACAGATGCAAAAGAGCCCGAACGAAGTGTATACTCAATCTGTTGGAGGGCTGAGACGCTGTGCGGCCACAGATACGTCTTTTCTATCGCTCAAGACATGCACAGATGCGACAAAGCCACTTCGAAGTGTATAATCATTCTGTAGGAGCGCTGAAACGTTGCACGGCCAAAGATACGTCCTTTCTATCGCTCTAGACATGCACTGATGCGATAGAGCCACAACGAAGTGTATAATAATTCTGTTGGAGAGCTGAGACATTGTACGGCCACAGATACGTCCTTTCTATCGCTAAAGACATTCAAAGATGTACTAGATCCACGACGAAGTGTATAATTATTCTGTTGGAGCGCTGAGAAGTTGTACGGCCACAGATACTTCCTTTCTATCGCTCTACATATTTACAGATGTAATAGAGCCACAACGGAGTGTATACTCATTCTGTTGGAGGGCTGCGACGTTGTACGGCCACAGATACGTCATTTCTATCGCTCTTCACATGCACAGATGCGATAGAGCCACATCGAAGTGTATAATCATTCTGTAGGAGCGCTGAAACGTTGCACGGCCAAAGATACGTCCTTTCTATCGCTCTAGACATGCACAGATGCGATAGAGCCACAACGAAGTGTATAAGAATTCTGTTGGAGAGCTGAGACATTGTACGGCCACAGATACGTCCTTTCTATCGCTCTAGACATTCAAAGATGTACTAGATCCACGACGAAGTGTATATTCATTCTGTTGGAGCGCTGAGAAGTTGTACGGCCACAGATACGTCCTTTCTATCGCCCTACACATCTACAGATGTAATAGAGCCACAACGGAGTGTATACTCATTCTGTTGGAGGGCTGAGACGTTGTACGGCCAAAGATACGTCCTTTCTATCGCTTTACACATGCACAGATGCGATAGAGCCACATCGAAGTGTATAATCATTCAGTAAGAGCGCTGAGACGTTGTACGGCCACAGATACGTCCTTACCATCGCTCTAGACATGCACAGATGCGAAGAGCCAGAACGAAGTGTTTATCAATCTGATGGAAGGCTGAGACGTTGTACGGCCACGGATACGTCCTTTCTATCGCTATAGACATTCAAAGATGTAATAGATCCACGACGAAGTGTATAATCATTCTATTGGAGGGCTGAGACGTTGTACGGCCACAGATACGTCTTTTCTATCGCTTTACACATCTACAGATGCGAAAGAGCCACAACGCAGTGTTTAATCATTCTGATGGAAGGCTGAGACGTTGTACGGCCACAGATACGTCCTTTCTATCGCTCTACACATGCACAGATGCAAAAGAGCCCGAACGAAGTGTATACTCATTCTGTTGGAGGGCTGAGACGCTGTGCGGCCATAGATACGTCTTTTCTATCGCTCTAGACATGCACAGATGCGACAAAGCCACTTCGAAGTGTATAATCATTATGTTGGAGCGCTGAGACGTTGCACGGCCAAAGATACGTCCTTTTTATCGCTCTAGACATGCACAGATGCGATAGAGCCACAAAGAAGTGTATAAGAATTCTGTTGGAGAGCTTAGACATTGTACGGCCACAGATACGTCCTTTCTATCGCTAAAGACATTCAATGATGTAATAGATCCACGACGAAGTGTATAATCATTCTGTTGGAGCGCTGAAAAATTGTACGGCTACAGATACGTCTTTTCTATCGCTCTACACATTTACAGATGTAATAGAGCCACAACGGAGTGTATACTCATTCTGTTGGAGGGCTGAGACGTTGTTCGGCCACAGATACGTCATTTCTATCGCTCTACACATGCACAGATGCGATAGTGCCACATCGAAGTGTATTATCATTTTGTAGGAGCGCTACAACGTTGCACGGCCACAGATACGTAATTTCTATCGCTCTAGACATGCACAGGTGCGATAGATCTTCAACGAAGTGTATAATAATTCTGTTGGAAAGCTGAGACATTGTACGGCCACAGATACGTCCTTTCTATCGCTCTAGACATGCACAGATGCGATAGAGCCACAACGAAGTGTATAATAATTCTGTTGGAGAGCTGAGACATTGTACGGCCACAGATACGTCCTTTCTATCGCTAAAGACATTCAAAGATGTAATAGATCCACGACGAAGTGTATAATCATTCTGTTGGAGCGCAGAGAAATTTTACGGCCACAGATACGTCCTATCGATCGCTCTGCACATTTACAGATGTAATAGAGCCACAACGGAGTGTATACTCATTCTGTTGGAGGGCTGACACGTTGTACGGCCACAGATACGTCATTTCTATCGCTCTACACATGCACAGATGCAATAGAGCCCCAACGGAGTGTATACTCATTTTGTTGGAGGACTGAGACGTTGTACGGCCAAAGATACGTCCTTTCTATCGCTCTAGACATGCACAGATGCAATAGAGCCACGACGAAGTTTGTACTCATTTTGTGGGAGAGCTAAGACGTTATACGGCCACAGATACGTCCTTTCTATCGCTCTAGACATGCAAAGATGCGATATAGCCACAACAAAGTGTATTATCATTTTGTAGGAGCGCTGAGACGTTGCACGGCCAAAGATACGTCCTTTCTATCGCTCTAGATATGCACAAATGCGATAGAGCCCTAACGAAGTGTATAATAATTCTGTTGGAGAGCTGAGACATTGTACGGCCACAGATATGTCCTTTTTATCGCTCTAGACATTCAAAGATGTAATAGATCCACGACGAAGTGTATAATCATTCTGTTGGAGCGCCAAAAAATTGTACGGCCACAGATACGTCCTTTCTATCGCTCTACACATTTTCAGATGTAATAGAGCCACAACGGAGAGTATACGCATTCTGTTGGAGGGCTGAAACGTTGTACGGCCCCAGATACGTCTTTTCTATCGCTCTACACATGCCCAGATGCGATATAGCCACATCAAAGTGTACAATCATTCTGTAGGAGCGCTGAGACGTTGCACGGCCAAAGATACGTCGTTTCTATCGCTCTAGACATGCACAGATGCGATAGAGATACAACTAGGTGTAAAATAATTCTGTTGGAGAGCTGAGACATTGTACGGCCACAGATACGTCCTTTCTAACGCTATAGACATTCAAAGATGTACTAGATCCACGACGAAGTGCATTATCATTCTGTTAGAGCGCTGAGAAGTTGTACGGCCACAGATACGTCCTTTCTATTGCTCTACACATTTACAGATGTAATAGAGCCACAACGGAGTGTAAACTCATTCTGTTGGAGGGCTGAGACGTTGTACGGCCACAGATACGTCCATTCTATAGCTATAGACATTCAAAGATGCGATAGAGCCACAACGAAGTGAATAATCATTCTGTTGGAGCGCTGAGACGTTGTACGGCCACAGATACGTCCGTTCTATCGCTCTAGACAAGCAAAGATGCAAAATAGCCACAAAGAAGTGTATAATAAGTCTGTTGGAGCACGGAGACGTTGTACGGCCACAGATACGTCCTTTCTATCGCTCCAGACATGCTCAGATGTGATAGAGCCACAATAGAGTGTATAATGATTCTGTTGAAGCGCTGAGACGTCAAACGGCCACAGATACGTCCTTTCTATCGCTCTAGACATGCAAAGATGCGATATAGCCAGAACGAAGTGTATAATAAGTCTGTTGGAGCACTGAGACGTTTTACGGCCAAAGATACGTCCTTTCTATCGCTTTAGACATGCACAGATGCAATAGAGCCCCAGCGAAGTGCATAATTATTCTGTTGGAGCGCTGAGACGTTGTGCGGACAAAGATACGTCCTTTCTATCTCTTTAGGCATGCATAGATGCAATAAAGCCACAACGAAGTGTATAATTGTTCTGTTGGAGCGCTGAGACGTTGTGCGGCCAAAGATACGTCCTTTCTATCGCTCTAGACATGCATACATGCAATCCAGCCTGAAAAAGAGTATAATCATTCTGCTGGAGCATTAGGACGTTGTGCGGCCACAGATAAGTCCTTTCTATCGCTCTACACATTTACAGATGTAATAGAGCCACAACGGAGTGTATACTCATTCTGTTGGAGGGCTGAGACGTTGTACGGCCACCGATACGTCCTTTCTATCGCTCTAGACATGCACAGAAGCAATAGAGCCAAGACGAAGTGTATAATCATTGTGTTGGAGGGCTGAGATGTTTACGGCCACAGATACGTCCTTTCTATCGCTCTACACATTTATAGATGCAATAGAGCCACAACGAAGTGTATAATGATTCTGTTGGAGCGCTGAGACGTTATACGGCCACAGATACGTCCTTTCTATCGCTCTAGACATGAACAGATGAAAAAGAGCAACAACGAAGTGTATATATATTCTGTTAGAGGGCTGAGACGTTGTACGGCCACAGATACGTCCATTCTATAGCTATAGACATTCAAAGATGCGATAGAGCCACAACGAAGTGTATAATCATTCTGTTGGAGCGCTGAGACGTTGTACGGCCACAGATACGTCCTTTCTATCGCTCTAGACAAGCAAAGATGCAAAATAGCCACAAAGAAGTGTAAAATAAGTCTGTTGGAGCACTGAGACGTTGTACGGCCACAGATACGTCCTTTCTATCGCTCCAGACATGCTCAGATGTGATAGAGCCACAATAGAGTGTATAATGATTCTGTTGAAGCGCTGAGACGTCAAACGGCCACAGATACGTCCTTTCTATCGCTCTAGACATGCAAAGATGCGATATAGCCAGAACGAAGTGTATAATAAGTCTGTTGGAGCACTGAGACGTTTTCCGGCCAAAGATACGTCCTTTCTATCGCTTTAGACATGCACAGATGCAATAGAGCCCCAGCGAAGTGCATAATTATTCTGTTGGAGCGCTGAGACGTTGTGCGGACAAAGATACGTCCTTTCTATCTCTTTAGGCATGCATAGATGCAATAAAGCCACAACGAAGTGTATAATTGTTCTGTTGGAGCGCTGAGACGTTGTGCGGCCACAGATACGTCCTTTCTATCGCTCTAGACATGCAAAGATGCGATATAGCCACAACGATGTGTATTATCATTCTGTAGGAGCGCTGAGACGTTGCACGGCCAAAGATACGTTCTTTCTATCGCTCTAGACATGCACAGATGCGATAGAGCCACAACGAAGTGTATAAGAATTCTGTTGGAGAGCTGAGACATTGTACGGCCACAGATACGTCCTTTCTGTCGCTATAGACATTCAAAGATGTACTAGATCCACGACGAAGTGTATAATCATTCTGTTGGAGCGCTAAGAAGTATTACGGCCACAGATACGTCCTTTCTATCGCTCTACATATTTACAGATGT
The DNA here is from genome assembly GCA_001695595.3 of Plasmopara viticola. Classification (NCBI taxonomy): domain Eukaryota; phylum Oomycota; class Peronosporomycetes; order Peronosporales; family Peronosporaceae; genus Plasmopara; species Plasmopara viticola. The sequence goes on along the minus strand of MBPM02000322.1, from coordinate 15,040 downwards.
AATAGAGCCACAACGGAGTGTATAATCATTCTGTTGGAGGGCTGAGACGTTGTACGGCTACAGATACGTCATTTCTATCGCTCTAGATATGCACAGAAGCAATAGCGCCACGACGAAGTGTATAATCATTGTGTTGGAGCGCTGAGACGTTGCACGGCCAAAGATACGTCCTTTCTATCGCTCTAGACATGCACAGATGCGATAGAGCCACAACGAAGTGTATAATAATTCTGTTGGAGAGCTGAGAAGTTGTACGGCCACAGATACGTCCTTTCTATCGCTCTACACGTTTACAGATGTAATAGAGCCACAACGGAGTGTATACTCATTCTGTTGCAGGGCTGAGATGTTGTACGGCCTCAGAAATGTCCTTTCTATCGCTCTACACATGCACAGATGCAATAGAGCCACGACGAAGTGTATACTCATTCTGTTGGAGAGCTGAGACGTTGTACGGCCACAGATACGTCCTTTCTATCGCTCTAGACATGCAAAGATGCGATATAGCCAGAACAGAGTGTATAATAAGTCTGTTGGAGCACTGAGACGTTGTACGGCCACAGATACGTCCTTTCTATCGCTCTACACGTTTACAGATGTAATAGAACCACAACGGAGTGTATACTCATTCTGTTGGGGGGCTGAGACGTTGTACGGCCAAAGATACGTCCTTTCTATCGCTCTAGACATGCACAGAAGCAATAGCGCAACGACGAAGTGTATAATCATTGTGTTGGAGCGCTGAGACGTTGCACGGCCAAAGATACGTCCTTTCTATCGCTCTAGACATGCACAGCTGCGATAGAGCCACAACGAAGTGTATAATACTTCTGTTGGAGCGCTGAGACATTGTACGGCCATAGATACGTCCTTTCTATCGCTCTAGACATGCACAGATGCGATAGAGCCCCAACGGAGTGTATACTCATTCTGTTGGAGGGCTGAGACGTTGTACGGCCAAAGATACGTCCTTTCTATCGCTCTAGACATGCACAGATGCGATAGAGCCACAACGAAGTGTATAATCATTCTGTTGGAGAGCTGAGACATTATACGGCCACAGATACGTCCTTTCTATCGCTATAGACATTCAAAGATGTACTAGATCCACGACGAAGTGTATAATCATTCTGTTGGAGCGCTAAGAAGTATTACGGCCACAGATACGTCGTTTCTATCGCTCTACACATTTACAGATGTGGTAGAGCCACAACGGAGTGTATACTCATTCTGTTGGAGGGCTGAGACGTTGTACAGCCACAGATACGTCCTTTCTATCGCTCTAGACATGCACAGAAGCAATAGCGCCACGACGAAGTGTATAATCATTGTGTTGGAGCGCTGAGACGTTGCACGGCCAAAGATACGTCCTTTCTATCGCTCTAGACATGCACAGATGCGATAGAGCCACAACGAAGTGTATAATACTTCTGTTGGAGCGCTGAGACATTGTACGGCCATAGATACGTCCTTTCTATCGCTCTAGACATGCACAGATGCAATAGAGCCCCAACGAAGTGTATACTCATTCTGTTGGAGGGCTGAGACGTTGTACGGCCAAAGATACGTCCTTTCTATCGCTCTAGACATGCACAGAAGCAATAGAGCCACGACGAAGTGTATAATCATTGTGTTGGAGCACTGAGACATTGTACGGCCACCGATACGTCCTTTCTATCGCTCTACACATGCACAGATGCAATAGAGCAACAACGAAGTGTATAATAATTCTGTTGGAGAGCTGAGACATTGTACGGCCACAGAGACGTCCTTTCTATCGCTCTACACATGCACAGATGCAATAGAGCCACGACGAAGTTTGTACTTATTTTGTTGGGGAGCTGAGACGTTATACGGCCACAGATACGTCCTTTCTATCGCTCTAGACATGCAAAGATGCGATATAGCCACAACGATGTGTATTATCATTCTGTAGGAGCGCTGAGACGTTGCACGGCCACAGATACGTCCTTTCTATCGCTCTAGACATGCAAAGATGCGATATAGCCACAACGAAGTGTATAATAAGTCTGTTGGAGTACTAAGACGTTGTACAGCCACAGATACGTCCTTTCTATCGCTCCAGACATGAACATTTGCGATAGAGCCACAACGAAGTGTATAATCATTCTGTTTGAGCGCTGAGACGTTGTACAGGCACAGATACGTCCTTGCTTTCGCTCTAGACATGCACAGATGCGATAGAGCCACAATGAAGTGTATAATTATTCTGTTGGAGCGCTGAGATGTTGCACGGCCAAAGATACGTTCTTTCTATCGCTCTAGACATGCACAGATGCGATAGAGCCCCGACGAAGTGTATAATAATTCTGTTGGAGAGCTGAGACATTGTACGGCCACAGATACGTCCTTTCTATCGCTCTACACATTTACAGATGTAATAGAGCCACAACGGAGTGTATACTCATTCTGTTGGAGGGCTGAGACGTTGTACGGCCACAGATACGTCATTTCTATCGCTCTAGATATGCACAGAAGCAATAGCGCCACGACGAAGTGTATAATCATTGTGTTGGAGCGCTGAAACGTTGCACGGCCAAAGATACGTCCTTTCTATCGCTCTAGACATGCACTGATGCGATAGAGCCACAACGAAGTGTATAATAATTCTGTTGGAGAGCTGAGACATTGTACGGCCACAGATACGTCCTTTCTATCGCTAAAGACATTCAAAGATGTACTAGATCCACGACGAAGTGTATAATCATTCTTTTGGAGCGCTAAGTAGTTGTACGGCCACAGATACGTCCTTTCTATCACTCTACACATTTACAGATGTAAAAGAGCCACAACGGAGTGTATACTCATTCTGTTGGAGGGAAGAGACGTTGTACGGCCACAGATACGTCCTTGCTTTCGCTCTACACATACACAGATGCGATAGAGCCACATCGAAGTGTTTAATCATTCTGTATGAGTGCTGAGACGTTGCACGGCCAAAGATACGTCCTTTCTATCGCTCTAGACATGCACAGATACGATAGAGCCACAACGAAGTGTATAATAATTCTGTTGGAGAGCTGAGACATTGTACGGCCACAGATACGTCCTTTCTATCGCTATAGACATTCAAAAATGTAATAGATCCACGACAAAGTGTATAATTATTCTGTTGGAGCGCTGAGAGGTTGTACGGCCACAGATACGTCCTTTCTATCGCTCTACACATTTACAGATGTAATAGAGCCACAACGGAGTGTATACTCATTCTGTTGGAGGGCTGAGACGTTGTACGGCCACAGATACGTCATTTCTATCGCTCTAGATATGCACAGAAGCAATAGCGCCACGACGAAGTGTATAATCATTGTGTTGGAGCGCTGAAAGGTTGCACGGCCAAAGATACGTCCTTTCTATCGCTCTAGACATGCACTGATGCGATAGAGCCACAACGAAGTGTATAATAATTCTGTTGGAGAGCTGAGACATTGTACGGCCACAGATACGTCCTTTCTATCGCTAAAGACATTCAAAGATGTACTAGATCCACGACGAAGTGTATAATTATTCTTTTGGAGCGCTGAGAAGTTGTACGGCCACAGATACTTCCTTTCTATCGCTCTACATATTTACAGATGTAATAGAGCCACAACGGAGTGTATACTCATTCTGTTGGAGGGCTGCGACGTTGTACGGCCACAGATACGTCATTTCTATCGCTCTTCACATGCACAGATGCGATAGAGCCACATCGAAGTGTATAATCATTCTGTAGGAGCGCTGAAACGTTGCACGGCCAAAGATACGTCCTTTCTATCGCTCTAGACATGCACTGATGCGATAGAGCCCCAACGAAGTGTATAATAATTCTGTTGGAGAGCTGAGACATTGTACGGCCACAGATACGTCCTTTCTATCGTCAAAGACATTCAAAGATGTAATAGATCCACGACGAAGTGTATAATCATTCTGTTGGAGCGCAGAGAAATTGTACGGCCACAGATACGTCCTTTCTATCGCTCTACACATCTACAGATGTAATAGAGCCACAACGGAGTGTATACTCATTCTGTTGGAGGGCTGAGACGTTGTACGGCCAAAGATACGTCCTTTCTATCGCTCTACACATGCACTGATGCGATAGAGCCACAACGAAGTGTATAATAATTCTGTTGGAGAGCTGAGACATTGTACGGCCACAGATACGTCCTTATTATCGCTAAAGACATTCAAAGATGTAAGAGATCCACGACGAAGTGTATAATCATTCTTTTGGAGCGCTGAGAAGTTGTACGGCCACAGATACTTCCTTTCTATCGCTCTACATATTTACAGATGTAAAAGAGCCACAACGGAGTGTAAACTCATTCTGTTGGAGGGCTGAGACGTTGTACGGCCACAGATACGTCATTTGTATCGCTCTTCACATGCACAGATGCGATAGAGCCACATCGAAGTGTATAATCATTCTGTAGGAGCGCTGAAACGTTGCACGGCCAAAGATACGTCCTTTCTATCGCTCTAGACATGCACTGATGCGATAAAGCCACAACGAAGTGTATAATAATTCTGTTGGAGAGCTGAGACATTGTACGGCCACAGATACGTCCTTTCTATCGCTATAGACATTCAAAGATGTAATAGATTCACGACGAAGTGTATAATCATTCTGTTGGAGCGCTGAGAAGTTGTACGGCCACAGATACGTCCTTTCTATCTCTCTAGACATGCACAGATGCGATAGAGCCACAACGAAGTGTTTAATCACTCTGTCGGAGCGCTGAGACGTTGTACGGCCCCAGATACGTCCTTTCTTTCGCTCTAGACATGCCATTGATGCGATAGAGCCACAACGAAGTGTATAATAATTCTGTTGGAGAGCTGAGACATTGTACGGCCAAGATACGTCCTTTCTATCGCTATAGACATTCAAAGATGTAATAGATCCACGACGAAGTGTATAATCATTCTTTTGGAGCGCTGAGAAGTTGTACGGCCACAGATACGTCCTTTCTATCGCTCTACATATTTACAGATGTAATAGAGCCACAACGGAGTGTATACTCATTCTGTTGGAGGGCTGCGACGTTGTACGGCCACAGATACGTCATTTCTATCGCTCTACACATGCACAGATGCGATAGAGCCACATCGAAGTGTATAATCATTCTGTAGGAGCGCTGAAACGTTGCACGGCCAAAGATACGTCCTTTCTATCGCTCTAGACATGCACTGATGCGATAGAGCCACAACGAAGTGTATAATAATTCTGTTGGAGAGCTGAGACATTGTACGGCCACAGATACGTCCTTTCTATCGTCAAAGACATTCAAAGATGTAATAGATCCACGACGAAGTGTATAATCATTCTGTTGGAGCGCTGAGAAATTGTACGGCCACAGATACGTCCTTTCTATCGCTCTACACATCTACAGATGTAATAGAGCCACAACGGAGTGTATACTCATTCTGTTGGAGGGCTGAGACGTTGTACGGCCAAAGATACGTCCTTTCTATCGCTCTACACATGCACAGATGCGATAGAGCCACAACGAAGTGTATAATCATTCTGTTGGAGAGCTGAGACATTGTACGGCCACAGATACGTCCTTTCTATCGCCTAAGACATTCAAGATGTAAGAGATCCACGACGAAGTGTATAATCATTCTTTTGGAGCGCTGAGAAGTTGTACGGCCACAGATACTTCCTTTCTATCGCTCTACATATTTACAGATGTAAAAGAGCCACAACGGAGTGTAAACTCATTCTGTTGGAGGGCTGAGACGTTGTACGGCCACAGATACGTCCTTTCTATCGCTCTACACATGCACAGATGCGATAGAGCCACATCGAAGTGTATAATCATTCTGTAGGAGCGCTGAAACGTTGCACGGCCAAAGATACGTCCTTTCTATCGCTCTAGACATGCACTGATGCGATAGAGCCACAACGAAGTGTATAATAATTCTGTTGGAGAGCTGAGACATTGTACGGCCACAGATACGTCCTTTCTATCGCTATAGACATTCAAAGATGTAATAGATTCACGACGAAGTGTACAATCATTCTGTTGGAGCGCTGAGAAGTTGTACGGCCACAGATACGTCCTTTCTATCTCTCTAGACATGCACAGATGCGATAGAGCCACAACGAAGTGTTTAATCATTCTGTGGAGCGCTGAGACGTTGTCGGCCCAGATACGTCCTTTCTTCGCTCTAGACATGCCATTGATGCGATAGAGCCACAACGAAGTGTATAATAATTCTGTTGGAGAGCTGAGACATTGTACGGCCCCAGATACGTCCTTTCTATCGCTATAGACATTCAAAGATGTAATAGATCCACGACGAAGTGTATAATAATTTTTTGAGCTCTGAGAAGTTGTACGGCCACAGATACGTCCTTTCTATCGCTCTACACATTTACAGATGTAATAGAGCCACAACGGAAGTGTATACTTATTCTGTTGGAGGCTGAGACGTTGTACGGCCACAGATACGTTTTCTATCGCTCTAAATGCACAGATGCGATAGAGCCACATCGAAGTGTATAATCATTCTGTAGGAGCGCTGAAACGTTGCACGGCCAAAGATACGTCCTTTCTATCGCTCTAGACATGCACTGGTGCGATAGAGCCACAACGAAGTGTATAATAATTCTGTTGGAGAGCTGAGACATTGTACGGCCACAGATACGTCCATTCTATCGCTAAAGACTTCAAAGATGTAATAGATCCACGACGAAGTGTATAATAATTTTTTGAGCTCTGAGAAGTTGTACGGCCACAGATACGTCCTTTCTATCGCTCTACACATTTACAGATGTAATAGAGCCACAACGGAGTGTATACTCATTCTGTTGGAGGGCTGCGACGTTGTACGGCCACAGATACGTCATTTCTTTCGCTCTTCACATGCACAGATGCGATAGAGCCACAACGAAGTGTATAATAAATCTGTGGAGAGCCTGAGACATTATACGGCCACAGATACGTCCTTACCATCGCTCTAGACATGCACAGATGCGCATAGAGCCACAACGAAGTGTATAATAATTTGTTGGAGAGCTGAGACATTGTACGGCCACAGATACGTCCTTTCTATCGCTAAAGACATTCAAAGATGTAATAGATCCACGACGAAGTGTATAATTATTCTTTTGGAGCGCTGAGAAGTTGTACGGCACACAGATACCCATTCTATCGCTCTACATATTTAACAGATGTAATAGAGCCACAACGGGAGTGTATACTCATTCTGTTGGAGCTGCGACGTTGTACAGCCACAGATACGCCTTTCTATCGCTCTACACATGCACAGATGCGATAGAGCCACATCGAAGTGTATAATCATTCAGTAGGAGCGCTGAGACGTTGTACGGCCACAGATACGTCCTTACCATCGCTCTAGACATGCACAGATGCGAAAGAGCCAGAACGAAGTGTTTATCAATCTGATGGAAGGCTGAGACGTTGTACGGCCACGATACGTCCTTTCTATCGCTATAGACATCAAAAGATGTAATAGATCCACGACGAAGTGTATAACATTCTATTGGAGCGGCTAAGACGTTGTACGCCACAGATACGTCCTTTCTATCGCTTTAACACATCTACAGATGCGAAAGAGCCACAACGCAGTGTTTAATCATCTGATGGAAGGCTGAGACGTTGAACGGCCACAGATACGTCCTTTCTATCGCTCTACACATGCACAGATGCAAAAGGGCCCCAACGAAGTGTGTACTCATTCTGTTGGAGGGCTGAGACGCTGTACGGCCACAGATACGTCCTTATTATCGCTCTAGACATGCACAGATGCGACAAAGCCACTTCGAAGTGTATAATCATTCTGTAGGAGCTCTGAGACGTTGCACGGCCAAAGATACGTCCTTTCTATCGCTCTAAACATGCACAGATGCGATAGAGCCACAACGAAGTGTATAAGAATTCTGTTGGAGAGCTGAGACATTGTACGGCCACAGATACGTCCTTTCTATCGCTAAAGACATTCAATGCATGTAAGAGATCCACGACGAAGTGTATAATCATTCTGTTGAAGCGCTGAAAAATTGTACGGCTACAGATACGTCCTTTCTATCGCTCTAGACATTCAAAGATGTAAAGCATCACGACGAAGTGTATAATCATTCTATTGGAGGGCTGAGACGTTGTACGGCCACAGATACGTCCTTTCTATCGCTATTACACATCTACAGATGCGAAAGAGCCACAACGCAGTGTTTAATCATTCTGATGGAAGGCTGAGACGTTGTACGGCCACAGATACGTCCTTTCTATCGCTCTACACATGCACAGATGCAAAAGAGCCCCAACGAAGTGTATACTCATTCTGTTGGGGGCTGAGACGTTGTACGGCCAAAGATACGTCCTTTCTATCGCTCTAGACATGCACAGAAGCAATAGCGCCACGACGAAGTGTATAATCATTGTGTTGGAGCGCTGAGACGTTGTACGGCCAAAGATACGTCCTTTCTATCGCTCTAGACATGCACAGATGCGATAGAGCCACAACGAAGTGTATAATAATTCTGTTGGAGAGCTGAGAAGTTGTACGGCCACAGATACGTCCTTTCTATCGCTTCAGACATGCACAGATGCGAAAGAGCCAGAACGAAGTGTTAAATCATCTGATGGAAGGCTGAGACGTTGTACGGCCACAGATACGTCCTTTTTATCGCTCTACACATTTACAGATGTAATAGACCACACGAAGTGTATACTCATTCTGTTGGAGGGCTGAGACGTTGTACGGCCACAGATACGTCCTTTCTATCGCTCTTCACATGCACAGATGCGATAGAGCCACAACGAAGTGTATAATCATTCTGTTGGAGCGCTGAGACGTTGCACGGCCAAAGATACGTCCTTTCTATCGCTCTAGACATGCACAGATGCGATAGAGCCCCAACGAAGTGTATAATAATTCTGTTGGAGAGCTGAGACGTTGTACGGCCACAGATACGTCCTTTCTATCGCCTTAGACATCAAAGATGTAATAGATGCCACGACGAAGTGTATAATCATTCTGTTGGAGCGCAGAAAATTGTACGGCCACAGATACGTCCTATCTATCGCTCTACATATTTACAGATGTAAAAAGCCACAACGAGTGTATACTCATTCTGTTGGAGGCTGAACGTTTACGGCCACAGATACGTCTTTTCTATCGCTCTACACATGTACAGATGCGATAGAGCCACATCGAAGTGTATAATTCATTGTGTAGGAGCGCTGAGACGTTGCACGGCCAAAGATACGTCCTTTCTATCGCTCTAGACATGAACAGATGCGATAGAGCCCCAACGAAGTGTATAAGAATTCTGTTGGAGAGCTGAGACGTTGTACGGCCACAGATACGTCCTTTCTATCGCTCTACACATTTAACAGATGTAATAGAGCCACAACGGAGTGTATACTCATTCTGTTGGAGGCTGAGACGTTGTACGGCCACAGATACGTCATTCTTTTCGCTCTCACATGCACAGATGCGATAGAGCCACATCGAAGTGTATAATCATTCTGTAGGAGCGCTGAAACGTTTGCACGGCCAAAGATACGTCCTTTCTATCGCTCTAGACATGCACTGATGCGATAGAGCCACAAAGAAGTTATAATAATTCTGTTGGAGAGCTGAGACATTGTACGGCCACAGATACGTCCTTTCTATCGCTCTAGACATTCAAGATGTACTAGATCCACGACGAAGTGTATTCATTCTGTTGGAGCGCTGAGAAGTTGTACGGCCACAGATACGTCCTTTCTATCGCTCTACACATCTACAGATGTAAAGAGCCACAACGAGTGTATACTCATTCTGTTGGAGGCTGAGACGTTGTACGGCCAAAGATACGTCCATTTCTATCGCTTACACATGCACAGATGCGATAGAGCCACATCGAACGTATAATCATTCTGTAGGAGCGCTGAGACGTTGCACGGTCAAAGATACGTCCTTTCTATCGCTCTAGACATGCACAGATGCGATAGAGCCCCAACGAAGTGTATAAGAATTCTGTTGGAGAGCTGAGACGTTGTACGGCCACAGATACGTCCTTTCTATCGCTCTAGACATTCAAAGATGTACTAGATCCACGACGAAGTGTATATTCATTCTGTTGGAGCGCTTAGAAGTTGTACGGCCACAGATACGTCCTTTCTATCGCTCTACACATCTACAGATGTAATAGAGCCACAACGGAGTGTATACGCATTCTGTTGGAGGGCTGAGACGTTGTACGGCCAAAGATACGTCCTTTCTATCGCTCTACACATGCACAGATGCGATAGAGCCAAATCGAAGTGTATAATCATTCAGTAGGAGCGCTGAGACGTTGTACGGCCACAGATACGTCCTTACCATCGCTCTAGACATGCACAGATGCAAAAGAGCCAGAACGAAGTGTTTAATCAATCTGATGGAAGGCTGAGACGTTGTACGGCCACGGATACGTCCTTTCTATCGCTATAGACATTCAAAGATGTAATAGATCCACGACGAAGTGTATAATCATTCTATTGGAGCGCTGAGACGTTGTACGGCCACAGATACGTCCTTTCTATCGCTTTACACATCTACAGATGCGAAAGAGCCACAACGCAGTGTTTAATCATTCTGATGGAAGGCTGAGACGTTGAACGGCCACAGATACGTCCTTTCTATCGCTCTACACATGCACAGATGCAAAAGGGCCCCAACGAAGTGTATACTCATTCTGTTGGAGGGCTGAGACGCTGTACGGCCACAGATACGTCCTTATTATCGCTCTAGACATGCACAGATGCGACAAAGCCACTTCGAAGTGTATAATCATTCTGTAGGAGCGCTGAGACGTTGCACGGCCAAAGATACGTCCTTTCTATCGCTCTAGACATGCACAGATGCGATAGAGCCACAACGAAGTGTACAAGAATTCTGTTGGAGAGCTGAGACATTGTACGGCCACAGATACGTCCTTTCTATCGCTAAAGACATTCAATGATGTAATAGATCCACGACGAAGTGTATAATCATTCTGTTGGAGCGCTGAAAAATTGTACGGCTACAGATACGTCCTTTCTATCGCTCTAGACATTCAAAGATGTAATAGATCTACGACGAAGTGTATAATCATTCTATTGGAGGGCTGAGACGTTGTACGGCCACAGATACGTCCTTTCTATCGCTTTACACATCTACAGATGCGAAAGAGCCACAACGCAGTGTTTAATCATTCTGATGGAAGGCTGAGACGTTGTACGGCCACAGATACGTCCTTTCTATCGCTCTACACATGCACAGATGCAAAAGAGCCCCAACGAAGTGTATACTCATTCTGTTGGAGGGCTGAGACGCTGTGCGGCCACAGATACGTCTTTTCTATCGCTCTAGACATGCACAGATGCGACAAAGCCACTTCGAAGTGTATAATCATTCTGTAGGAGCGCTGAGACGTTGCACGGCCAAAGATACGTCCTTTCTATCGCTCTAGACATACACAGATGCGATAGAGCCACAACGAAGTGTATAAGAATTCTGTCGGAGAGCTGAGACATTGTACGGCCACAGATACGTCCTTTCTATCGCTAAAGACATTCAATGATGTAATAGATCCACGACGAAGTGTATAATCATTCTGTTGGAGCGCTGAAAAATTGTACGGCTACAGATACGTCCTTTCTATCGCTCTACACATTTACAGATGTAATAGAGCCACAACGGAGTGTATACTCATTCTGTTGGAGGGCTGGGACGTTGTACAGCCACAGATACGGCCTTTCTATCGCTCTACACATGCACAGATGCGATAGAGCACATCGAAGTGTATAATCATTCAGTTAGGGAGCGCTGAGACGTTGTAACGGCCACAGATACGTCCTTACCATCGCTCTAGACATGCACAGATGCGAAAGAGCCAGAACGAAGTGTTTAATCAATCTGATGGAAGGCTGAGACGTTGTACGGCCACAGATACGTCCTTTTTATCGCTCTACACATTTACAGATGGAATAGAGCCACAACGGAGTGTATACTCATTCTGTTGGAGGGCTGAGACGTTGTACGGCCACAGATACGTCATTTCTATCGCTCTTCACATGCACAGATGCGATAGAGCCACATCGAAGTGTATAATCATTCTGTAGGAGCGTTGAAACGTTGCACGGCCAAAGATACGTCCTTTCTATCGCTCTAGACATGCACTGATGCGATAGAGCCACAACGAAGTGTATAATAATTCTGTTGGAGAGCTGAGACATTGTACGGCCACAGATACGTCCTTTCTATCGCTATAGACATTCAAAGATGTAATAGATCCACGACGAAGTGTATAATCATTCTGTTGGAGCGCAGAGAAATTGTACGGCCACAGATACGTCCTATCTATCGCTCTACATATTTACAGATGTAATAGAGCCACAACGGAGTGTATACTCATTCTGTTGGAGGGCTGAGACGTTGTACGGCCACAGATACGTCTTTTCTATCGCTCTACACATGTACAGATGCGATAGAGCCACATCGAACTGTATAATCATTCTGTAGGAGCGCTGAGACGTTGCACGGCCAAAGATACGTCCTTTCTATCGCTCTAGACATGAACAGATGCGATAGAGCCCAACGAAGTGTATAAGAATTCTGTTGGAGAGCTGAGACGTTGTACGGCCACAGATACGTCCTTTCTATCGCTCTACACATTTACAGATGGAATAGAGCCACAACGGAGTGTATACTTCATTCTGTTGGAGGGCTGAGACGTTGTACGGCCATAGATACGTCATTTCTATCGCTCTTCACATTGCACAGATGCGATAGAGCCACATCGAAGTGTATAATCATTCTGTAGGAGCGCTGAAACGTTGCACGGCCAAAGATACGTCCTTTCTATCGCTCTAGACATGCACTGATGCGATAGAGCCACAACGAAGTGTATAATAATTCTGTTGGAGAGCTGAGACATTGTACGGCCACAGATACGTCCTTTCTATCGCTCTAGACATTCAAAGATGTACTAGATCCACGACGAAGTGTATATTCATTCTGTTGGAGCGCTGAGAAGTTGTACGGCCACAGATACGTCCTTTCTATCGCTCTACACATCTACAGATGTAATAGAGCCACAACGGAGTGTATAATCATTCTGTTGGAGGGCTGAGACGTTGTACGGCCACAGATACGTCATTTCTATCGCTCTACACATGCACAGATGCGATAGAGCCACATCGAACTGTATAATCATTCTGTAGGAGCGCTGAGACGTTGCACGGCCAAAGATACGTCCTACCATCGCTCTAGACATGAACAAGATGCGATAGAGCCCCAACGAGTGTATAAGAATTCTGTTGGAGAGCTGAGACGTTGTACGGCCACAGATACGTCCTTTCTATCGCTCTACACATTTACAGATGTAATAGAGCCACAACGGAGTGTATACTCATTCTGTTGGAGGGCTGAGACGTTGTACGGCCACAGATACGTCATTTCTATCGCTCTTCACATGCACAGATGCGATAGAGCCACATCGAAGTGAATAATCATTCTGTAGGAGCGCTGAACGTTGCACGGCCAAAAGATACGTCCTTTCTATCGCTCTAGACATGCACTGATGCGATAGAGCCACAAAGAAGTATAATAATTCTGTGGAGAGCTGAGACATTGTACGGCCACAGATACGTCCTTTCTATCGCTCTAGACTTTCAAAATGTACTAGATCACGACGAAGTGTATATTCATTCTGTTGGAGCGCTGAGAAGTTGTACGGCCACAGATACGTCCTTTCTATCGCTCTACACATGCACAGATGCGATAGAGCCACACGAAGGTGTAATCATTCTGTAGGAGCGCTGAAACGTTGCACGGCCAAAGATACGTCCTTTCTATCGCTCTTAGACATGAACAGATGCGATAGAGCCCCAACGTAGTGTATAAGAATTCTGTTGGAGAGCTGAGACGTTGCACGGCCAAAGATACGTCCTTTCTATCGCTCTAGACATGAATAGATGCGATAGAGCCCAACGTAGTGTATAAGAATTCTGTTGGAGAGCTGAGACTTGCACGGCCAAAATACGTCCTTTCTATCGCTCTAGACATTCACAATGATGCGATAGAGCCACACGAAGTGTACAATCATTCTGTTAGGAGCGCTGAAACGTTGCACGGCCAAAGATACGTCCTTTCTATCGCTCTAGACATTCAAAGATGTAATAGATCCACGACGAAGTGTATAATCATTCTGTTGGAGCGCAGAGAAATTGTACGGCCACAGATACGTCCTATCTATCGCTCTACATATTTACAGATGTAATAGAGCAAACGGAGTGTATACTCATTCTGTTGGAGGGCTGAGACGTTTACGGCCACAGATACGTCATTTCTATCGCTCTACACATGCACAGATGCGATAGAGCCACATCGAAGTGATAATCATTCTGTAGAGCGCTGAACGTTGCACGGCCAAAGATACGTCCTTTCTATCGCTCTAGACATGCACAGATGCGATAGAGCCACAACGAAGTGTAAAATAAATCTGTTAAAGAGCTGAGACATTATACGGCCACAGATACGTCCTTTCTATCGCTCTTCACATCTAAGATGTAATAGAGCCACAACGAGTGTATACTCATTCTGTTGAGGCTGAGACGTTGTACGGCCAAAGATACGTCATTTCTATCGCTCTACACATGCACAGATGCGATAGAGCCACATTGAAGTGTATAATCATTCAGTAGGAGCGCTGAGACGTTGTACGGCCACAGATACGTCCTTACCATCGCTCTAGACATGCACAGATGCGAAAGAGCCAGAACGAAGTGTTTATCAATTCTGATGGAAGGCTGAGACGTTGTACGGCCACGGATACGTCCTTTTCTATCGCTATAGACATTCAAAGATGTAATAGAATCCACGACGAAGTGATAATCATTCTATTGGAGGCTGAGACGTTGTACGGCTACAGATACGTCTTTCTATCGCTTACACATCTACAGATGCGAAAGAGCCACAACGAAGTGTTCAATCATTCTGATGGAGGGCTGAGACGTTGTACGGCCACAGATACGTCCTTTCTATCGCTCTAGACATT